>JAATLQ010037902.1:17096-34161 GCA_013421005.1 Heliconius erato x Heliconius himera | reverse complement strand
ATATATATATATATATAGAACTTTCAGATCAAACCCTGAGCGCACTGTAAAATGGTGATGCCATTTTCATTTTTAACGTTTCTATCATTCGTTTTCTAAAGGACATTGCACACGTTCACTCAGTTTTGTTTTTATTCTATTTTTTTATTGTTTGTTCTTTATACTACAGTTATTCTACAGAGATTTCTATAAAAAACTTAAAGCTTAGCGTTTTGGCTATTATAGTAAGATACTCAACTACTGTATTTCATTAATGCAATCAGGATCTTCGATTTATTTGATAATTTTTAAAGAAATTAAGTATAAATTTCCAAAATGTCTCGCACGCAATTATTATTGGTATAAATTATACTACAGAATTTTTTTTTGAAGTAAATATTTTTTACACGATATAATTTAGTACAACAATCCCACAAAAAACAAGACCATAGAAAAATAAATGAAACACTCTCTACTAATAGGTAAATCTGATATTAAAAAGCAGCACAAGGCAATATCCAATTTTCACATCACACAATTTTATATTTCATCCAAAAACGAAAATATCTTTGGACAGGCATATAATATAGGCCTATAATATTTTGTTAATGTAAATGAATATGAATTAAATACGAATACACATTAAAATTTACAGTAGGTACTGTACGGAATAATAAAAGATATGCAATTTCATATAATACAATCTGCCAATAACAAAGGTATTGTAATCGTAGAGCTACACGCACTGTGAAAATGTGTTGTTTAATTAAAATTATTTATTAATTTGTGAAAGAATTCACGAAATACACGGGCTCGATGTTGAAAATGTGAAGGTAAATAAATATGTTTTTTGCATTGTTTTAGAGTTTTACATTTAATTTGTAGGTTTTTTTATCAATCATTGGTTAAATTTTCTTTTTTTTTTTGTGTTGATGTGTAGAATAAAAAAACACTATACTGTTTCTTTTCCACTCATAATAGAGATGATGCGTCTTAAGACAAGGGAACCTAACCATTATTTGAACAGACCAGAAAAAAAAATAGCATAATAGTAAACAAAAATTAAAAGTATTTTAAATATAATAAATTGAAATTATTTTTATTAAAATTTTATTTAGGTACTTATAAAAATGTTTGTTGAACTATCTTGGTTTTCTGTGGCTGGTTACTAACAGTGGTAACTAGCACAATCAGTACATTTCAAATAATTTAACGTTTATTAAATGCTTATTGATATCTCTGAGTGCGGATCTATCAACATATGGCGTTCAATGACAAATGAGCAAACAAACAAATTGTTCTTTATTTATTCATTAATTTATCAATTTTTACTGTTTAACAATAATTTTCTTGTTTATTTGAGCAAAAATTTTAATGCTATTTTTCTAGTCCTCACAATACGATTCATACAAGAAATAATAACATAATATGTCACAAGGTGCCTACATTCCGTGATTTCTTCTAATACAAACCGACCTAGTTCTAGAACTGTCGTGTAAATACAAAATATACCTTATTTCTCATATGTTAAAAGTGTATTTCCAATGGCCCTATTTAAGGACAATAGACAGCCCGATTTACCCGCAATTGCATATTGCACGCCAATGCTTGACAAATCGATTAGGTTATATCGATTTTTATTTAATCTACTTGTAAAGTTCACTTCTGTTCCACATATTCTATGCCTTTTTGTTTTAGTTCAAAGGAAATCTATTTTGCGGACAGATCTGTATTTTTCAATATTAGGTTTTATATTTTATACGCTTTTCTTAAAGTATTTTCTGCATATTTGCGGAATACACGTCTCTTTTTTTCTCTCTCTGTTCTACTTCTTCTTCCTATTGGTACTTATCCCAGCGTATGTTGTCAGGATCTGCCTTTCTGCTTAATTATTCCACCCTACGCGATCTTTAACGACCTTATTTAACACTGCATCTTATATTACCAGATTAACAAAATTAAAATGTTATAAATAAAAAATTAAACATAACATAATTTTAGAACTCTTTTCGAATGACATGCTTTATCTAAAATTATAGCAATTTTAACTAAAATGCAAAATTAGCTTCTTAATGATTTCCTAAACGAGTTTGTCCTTCATGAAGACCAAAGTTAATATTTCAGAGATATATAAATTACATATATTTAGCTCTGCGATTTGCTTAGACAAACCACTTCAAATTGATAAAGGAAGAAAATTGTGTTTAGCAAAAAATATTACAATCACGTTACCGCCCAAGTGCGAGTCGGACTCGCGCACGAAGGGTTCAAATCATGTCTGATGTATGGAAATCCCCATCAATATTTATTTTTTTCCGTTTTTAATATTTGTCATGGCGGCAACAGAAATAAATCACCTATGAAAGTTTCAAATATCTAACTATAACAATGAGATACAGCCTGGTGGCAGACAGACTGCGATGCCTTAGTAATTATTAGGGTCTCGTTTTACCCTTTCAGTACGGATTCCTAAAAATATATATGATAGGTTAGAACAAAATTGTTCTTAATTTACATCAGGTTTCCACTAGCTTTTAATCTATTATAATTATAAATATATATTTTTATTATTTTAATAAATAGTTAAATCCGTCGGCTATCTTGATTATTACATGAAATGAAATGTTTCAATGCAATAATTTGCTTGTTATTTCATATTTGATAATAAATTCCTGAGTTTTACGTTTCAAACACTATCCCTGTTAAGTTAAAATTATGTTGAGTGTAACAGCAATTAAATATAATTAAACTTACTTATATATTTTTATTTTATGAAGCTTTCGATATTTATTTTTTGTATAAACTAGTATCTACGACATTGCTTCTGAATACTACTGCTACTAATGATGTCTGTAATAAAAATTATGTATATTTTATAGCTTCATGCTGTATTCCGCCGCACAGCAGTGTAGACAAACGGAATCTGGGAACACAGTGTTAAGACACTTCGAACATTAAGACACTTCCTATTCATTCCCATTTTCCACTGAATTTTTGTAGCCTTGTGTGTTTAGTGGCGGAACTCAACGCCGCGCTTCGCCCCGTTACCAGATCGACATAATGGAAATATGAAATAAAATATTTAATTTCCTCGAGTGGGAATCGAATTCACAACCTGTCGCGCTTACAGTCACACCACGCACCATGACTCTTCCTCCTAATATTTATAATTAATATACTGTATTTTTTATATTTTTACTATAACAACAATTTCCATACATATGACAAAGGCATCGTCACCACAATATTCCGCTCTCACACCTGGCGTAGGAAGCATTTGCAGTCATACTAATTACTAACTCTACTAACCCAGTAAACCAAATCACTACGAAATAAATTATAAGGGATCTCTTATAAATATTGCAATTTCAATCTTATAGCTATTAAATAGGAGCTAAAATCGCACTGTAGTTCAAATTTGGAAGCGTAAATGGTTACCCACATTGAGTTAAGTAATTGACAAGCTAATTTAAACTTTATTTTGTACGTCACAAGGTATAGTGTTGGTAGTGAACGTATTATCGGACACTCGTTCCTACAAGGCGAGGCTAAATGCATTGTGCTTCGCTATGCCAATTAACTTAGCAAGATTCTTCTAAGGCCCTAACTACAGTTAAAAGAAATAACTCGGTTTGAATGCGCTCTTTTACAGTATAGTAAAAGATGTGCTGAAAATTGAAATATTTTTTTTAAATGTAAACTTTATATGTAAATTTTTGATTTTCCGAGTTATTTTATACGAATTTATTTCTCTGTTGGAAACATTAACTCTTATAAAATAATCCAGAAAAACAAAAAATTATTTTGTTTTTCTGGGTTATTTATTTATAAAAATTATATAATTTATAAAAAAATATTGTATATGTATGTACACATTATTTGAATAATAAATTTTATTTTTTATATTAACTAAATTAAAAACTTTAACTAAATTGTGAAACTATAACTTTAAAGATAATTAAGATCGGCCAATACCAACGAAGAACCTTTTTCTTTTTCTATACGCTGCATCCTCTTGCAAGTAGGCAGAAGTAACCAATGTCAACGCACCCCATTCCCCAGTTTACGCCCAAGTTTTGGAACACTGCGTGTTTAGTAGCGTAACTCAACGCCGCACTTTGTCTTGTTACCAGAGTTAGGTAAAAAATAAAACATTCCCACGAATGAAAATCGAACCCAAACCCGTCACGTCTACATACACCCGCTATTCACATGTTATTTTAACGTAAAGCAAAAAGTATGTAAATTTCATTCACTAATGCTTTAGTTTTATTATAATCGTGATGTTTAGAATTCTTGAAACGTGACAACGTAATTGTTCTAAGTCATTGCTTTTTTTCACAATTTTTCGTTATAATTATTTTCACTATAGCGAAGCAGGAAAAGCAGAAAAACGGAATGTCTGGACACTACTTTCTCCACTTTGTACAGAAATTCAGTACATTGTGTAGCATGATAGAGCTCTAGGCCGCATTTTGTCCTGCCAGAGCAGTGAAACAATTTTTTTTTTCCGAGTCGAAATCGAACTCATGACCTTCGCATTTATAGGCTTATGCTATACCACTGCGTCGTAACGGCCTCGAAATAATAATAATAATAATAAATAAAAAATATATATTTAAACCTAATAAACTTTTACGTGTAGAATTAAAAATTGTTTTTTTTTTTCAGGTAAGCATAAGCCGACACACATAAGTAGTAAGTGTATATAATAGAATATTAGTTATAATATTTTCAAAAGGATAAAATATACAAATAATATAATGTAGGTAAGTTTATAATGTACGTTTTTATGTAAAAATATTTGAATTTCCGAATTCTAAACTTAGGGGCCGTTCAAGTATTACGTAAGCAGTTTTTTTGCAATTATTAAACCCTCCCCCCTCCCCTATGTCATCAAAAATAAGCAATACTCATAAAAATATTTCATTGAACACGCCAAAAATAAGCAAACCCAAGACCCATCAAATTAACCATCTGTTTTTACGATGTTCTCTTCGTAACCCAACGCCGAATTTTAACTAACCAAACCCAGAAAAGACATATTAATATTTTAATTGTCTTTCTGTATTTGGGATTTGAACCTGCATCTAACGTGTTCAGAGGTAATTGACAATGAGACCAAATTGTGTCAAGGCTATCAAATGCATAATTATAATAATGTATACAATATTTACATAATACTAAACAAAGTCGCTTCCCACAGAAATACACTTAGATGTTTCCAGCTACGCAATGAATTTTAATGTGACTTTCGCTTATAATATGATTTAAAAAAGAAAAAGTTTTGTATGTATAGAGGCCGGTCGTGACTCAGGGGCACAAAGGGTTCGATTCCCACTCAATAAAATGAAATATTTAATATTTTAATTTCTTTGCTCTGGTGTCGAAGCAAAGCGCGACGTTGAGTTCCGCAACTCAACACACAATGCTTCCTGAATTCGGCGGAAAATGAGGAACGGAGTCTCTTAGCATTATATATAGGTTCCATTTGCCTCTGTGTGCAGGATACAGCGTAAAGCAAAAAAATATGTGTATTGTAAGTACGTAGTCAAAAACGGGTGAAGCCACGAGTAAAACACTAGTCTAATGTTTATGAGTTACTACGTAATAAACATGTTAGGTGGGTAAAAACTTTTACTTAAATTAAACACGTTTTTAATTATTATTTTAAATATTAAATCAGCGTTCTTACAATGGAGCTATATTTTAGAATACTTAATGATATAGTGACGTATGGTCTATTGACAGTGTATTTATATTGTGTTCTGTAATTTATTATACACATGCCAACGTTGCACAGTGGCGCAGCGTGGGCCTGATGGGTGTGAATTCGATTTTTTAAAACGGTGAATGTCAATATTTCTAGCTCTTTTTCTTCATTTATCGCAATATGGGAACATTACCGAAGCAGAAATAAAACTAAAAAAAATCAAAACACGTTTATAAGAGACCTTATATTAAGATCTTTTTGCTGTATTCCACACACAGCTATGTAGGCAAAGGGAGCTCCGGAACCTAGTGTTAAGACGCTCTGTTGCCCGTTTACACTCTACCGTACTCCAGTTTCCGCTAAATTCTTAAGGCATTGCGTATTGTGTAGTGGAACTGAACGCCACGTTTTGCCTCGTTACCAGAGCAAGGAAATTAAAATATAAAATGTTTCACTACCCCGAGAGGGAATCAAAATAATCAATCGTCGCTCTTACATTCGCTTGCGCTACTGCGCTGCGCCACGACGATCTCATTAATTCAAATTAGATAAAAAAATAAAATATAAAATATTTTCTTAAATCACATTTTATAACATTAGATTTTAACGTTTTGAGGTATATATGTATATTATATAATCAGTAGTCGATGTAATATAAATTGGTAAACTCGTTGATCAACTAGTTATAACTAACTATACGTTTGCACCGGCACAGGAAGGACGTGCTCTGTCACAGAGCAGCGTAATTTCTTATGAATAATGATTGGCAAAGTCTCACGTTTATGCCAGAACTAATTAGAAATATATTATGTATGTATATTCATATTATCTATACTATTTTACTATATATATATTTGTATAATATTTATATTATTATATAAAGCTGAACTGTTCGTTTGGTTGAACGCGCTAATCTCAGAAACTTTTAGTTAGAATTTAAAAATTATTAGTGTAGTATAATTCATAATTCGAGAACTAAAGCGAGTGTAAATGTATGAATAAGTATTATATTGAAACAATTGTATAGCTCATTTGAATATATTGCGATAAAAACGAAGAATACTTTCAAATACGGTTACGTAATCAACCAAACGCAGTTAATTTAGTGGTTAAGTTTGCAATTTGTTACTTTTTAAAATAATATTCGTAATTTAATATTGCAAAGCAGTTAAAAATTAATTTACAACATTTCGCTACTATTTATATATTGAAAGACGAAACTTAATGCTTTTCACTGTCTCGTTACCAGAGCGAGGAAATGAAAATAAAGCACTGCCTGGAATGAATTGCACCTACAATCAAAGTAAATAAAAAAAACCGGACAAGAGCGAGTCGGGCTCGCTCACCTAGGGTTCCGTCCAATAATTGGAGGTTTAAGCTTTTTCTGAAACTCAAGCTTAGCTTAGCCAGAGAACCCTTTCATCCGATACCTCACTTGAATTAACTTGTTTTAATACCAAACTTTGCACACTTTTTAAGGCTATTATTTTTAGCATTTAACCATAAATATATAGTTTTCATCGATTTTTTCCTAGCCTTAGTACCTGTACATGCCAGCTGCTAAATTTCATAATTCTAGGTCAACCAGAAGTATACTATTAATTTTGATTCCCTTTATAGAATCGATATAACATTTTTGGCGATATAAGCGGCCATATCTTTTTTTTTAAATTAAATGTAGAAATATGTTATTTTTCAGGAAATTATGGGACTGTAGATCTGAGTATATGGTTTGAACTACAACTCGATATATCCAAGAGTTCCTGAGATTAAGGCTCTTGGATAAGAGTTCCTTTTTTACTTAAAATGTATGGAATTCTAAAAATATTGCTTGTTCTTAAATATATATTTAAGAAATAAAAGCTTTACGTAATATTAAATAATATTTATGTATGTATGTGTATTTATATATTAAGAATAGACCTTCTAAAGTGATTAACATTAGTTTGCAAATGACTCGAGCACGGCGTAAATTTGTTAGGTCGTTTATTATTCCCATGTGACTTTTTTGCTGTTTGATTATAACATTTAGACAGACGTATAGGTGTAGTGGTCTTGAAGCTATTTTTCACATTAGCGAATGTAGGTTTGTTCGCCGTTTATGACAAATTTTGTTTATTTGACTAAATTATTACAATTGCTGTCACTACTGGGTAGAGATATAGGCTTAGTCTTTTTTTATTAATCTTACGTTTCAGCCGTAAAGTACAATACGTAGTTTTTAATGTTTCCCCAAATAGGATTCGTACCCACTACTGTCATGACTCTCATATATATGTATTCGGTTTACCGTTCAGACAGGAATATTAACGCTTGTCCACATTCTGGCCGGTACGAAGCTTGTAAGTTATGTCGTCGTTAAGGTATAATAGATTGCAATAACAAGATACTTAACCCAGAGATCTCTAAATAATAGAAAGGTCATGGTGATGAAATTTACGCCAAGTATATTGTATTATGTTACAGAAAAAAGATTATTGATTGATGTTACACTTGATTTGTTTTCCTTTCTAAAGAAAATTTTACTTATATAGGCCAGCCAAGGGGCAAAAGCATACGTCTGTAAATGCGACTGGTTGTGGATTTGATTTCTTCTAGTGGAAATGGGATATTTAATAATTTCATTTTATCGCTTCGGTAACGAGGCAAAGTGCGATGTTGAGTTCCGCCACTCAAAACGCAGATTCGGCGAAAAGTAGGAAATGGAAGTGTCTTAATGTGAGCAAAGTATCTTCACATCAGGTTCCTCGGTTCCCTCGGTCTACCCTGCTATATGCGGGATACGGTGTGATATTAAAAAAATATTACTTACATTAGGTGAATATAGTAGCCTTCGTGGTGCAATAGGACAACGTCTAACTCCATACATGATAGTAGTGGGTTTCATTCACACTCGGGGCAATTAATTATTTTTATGGTTCTGGTAGAGAAAGTGCGGCGCTGAGTTCCGCCAACCAACATACAATGTCACCTAAATTGAGCGATATGTAGGGAACAGAATGTACGCCTCTGACTACACTGCTAGGTATATATATCTTGACGACTAAATTCACTGTGCTTGTAATCTTAAACGACGACCTTGTGAAGATTTTCACAAACAGCCTCCTAATAAGGTGAAGGACGCAATAAATATTTGTACATTATATTCTTTTTTCTAATTTTTGTATTCAAATAACATTGTTTTTTTATTCTAAACGCATCTTATGTTTTCGATTTGTGGATATATATTTTTTGAGTTTAACTTTTTTTTTTTATTTTTGTTATTAAAATTTTAAATTTAGATAAGAAATATTTTTGGTTAAAGATTAGATATAATTATCCTTTCTTAATTGTTAATCCATTTTAAGTAACTTCTAGTAAAATTATAGCAGATCCGTGCCTGTACATTTATAAGAAAAAAAATTATTGGTGGCATTTAATAATAAATAATGTAACAGAACCAGAAACAATGATTTTTGAAATTAATTATCTGTTTATCTGAGTGTTAGTGAACACTAATCTCAGAAACGACTGTTTTGACTTTTGTATTTTGGCAAGCTTCCCTTAACATTTAGTGTTTGTCTTATTTCAATTGGCTTAAAAATAAAAAAGTTATACCCTTTTTAAAGAATGTTGTTCAATAATATTGATACAAATAACTGTTTTATTTAATTTTACTTTTCAATATTGAGGCCAGTCGTGGCGCAGCGGCACGAGGTGTGACTGCAAAATCGACTGGTTGTGGGTTCGATCCCCACTCGAGGAGATGAAATATTTACTTAAATTTATATTTCCATTTCTTCGCTCTGGTGTCGAGGTTAAGCGCGGCGTTGAGTTCTGTCCCTCAACACGCAATGCCTCCAGAATTCGGCAGAAAGTGGAGAACGGAGTGTCTTAACACTAAGTTTCCCCTGCCTACCCTGCTATGTGCAGGATACAGTGTGAAGCTGATTTAATTTTTTCAATTTTGGATATTGTTTGTAAATTGTTATAATTATTAAAAAAATAAAGTAATGCAGATTAATAAATTAATAATTATGTAGTTCAAGCTGGCGAATCCGCATGCGGATCGCTAGTTTTGCAATAAATTTACAGTTTATTTACACATATATATATAAAACAAAAATTGTAATTTAAAGTTTCATAAAAGTATTATGAGCGAAATGCAAAATCATATACACAAATCTGTCGCGAAAAGCTCCTTTCTACATGCAATACATAAAATCTAACTTCCATGTTCCATTAAGGTAACGACTTTCGAAGTATGACAAGGCAAAGGAATAAATAATGAAAGGCATTTGCTAACATTGTTGATAATTATTAATAAGATAATTGTTATTTGCTTAGTTTATAGGTAAAATAAATTGCATAATGTCTCGAATTTGAGCGGAAAGTTAAGAACAGAGTGTTTGATACTAGGCTCTCTCATTCTACCTTGCTATGCGGAAGAAAGCTAAAAAAATATATATACATATATTTTTTAGCTGTATCTTGCACATATGGGTAGGCAGAGGGAACCTAGGTACCTATTGTTAAGACACTCTGTGCCCGTTAAGGCACTTTCATTAGCCGCTTTCCTTTTTTTTTTGAGAACCGAGCTATTCGCGCATAACTTAGGCCCTAAAGATTCGTTAAGGCAAAATTTTTAAGAAATAAATATATTGACAGTTGACTCAATACATTTTCATCAGTTCAAAAAATGAAACAAAAAGAGGTTACGTCTTATTTTAAATAAAATTATTTGACTTTGACTTTGTCCCGTCATAAATCAATAGGTATACCTATAGATGAATTCTATTACAATTCGCATTTTTGACGATTACATTTGGCCCTTCACCAGTAGTGATGTTCGCGAGGGGAGCGATAATTTATCGTATCCTAAACGCTGATCTCTTCCCCACCCATTTCGATCTCAATTTTTTTATCACGCCTTATTATGCCGCATATAGCAGAAGGCAAGAAAGGGAGAGCCTACTATTGAAACTCTCCGTTCTCAGCTTTTCGCCCATTGAAGAAGATGAATATTTTTTCGAATCAGATCCGAACCCACAACCATCGTATGTGTACAGTCGAGCATTTTTTTAGCTGCGCTTCGAATTGACGAAAATATATATTGTTTTTTACCGTTACGCAATTTCCACAGTGTGAATTATATTATAGCTTTATGAATTATGGTCGCAGCGTATCGTTTTCGGCGCGAATATGCGAACACTTTATTTATGGGTTGCGAATCGCGTGAAATGCCCGATAGCCCCCCGGTTATGGGGCTCCGTTATTACCTTTTGGTGCTTTCTTTTTTTTTCGTTTATAAAGTTTATTTATTTTGCTGTGGAAATCTGTACGTTGAAATTATTTTTTTTTCCTATCTAAATGTATGTAGGTATGTTTGTATGTAGTTGTGGGAATTGTTGTTTTTCAGGGTTCTGTAACTACCTACATACTACCTACCTAACATTTTTAAAGTGTTATTCCACACTTAGGAAAGAAAAATACTTAGCGGGACTCGACCCCGTAAATATCAAATATTGAAGTCTACAGTCAACATACATATATCATCATTTCCTCGCCCTAGTAATAAGAAAAAGCGCGACGTTGAGCTCCGCCATCCAATATACAGTTGTCTCTCTCTCTTGTTGGGAACGGATTGTTTTTATGCTACGCCATCCTCTTATACGCGGGATACAGCGTGAAACTATTAAAAAAACTTAAGTTAACCCTCCTAACCAATAGCGTCTAATCATGGTTAAAATTAATCAATTTATCTCTACAGTGTAAAGTGCCAGCTATAATCCACGCTTTGTTCGTTATAACAAATCCCGTTTCAATACGTGTATACGCGACATTGACAAACGATGGTTGAAACGACAGACAGTCTTAATTCTTTATTATAAATGTTAGTTTTAGTTTTAACCGATGAGGCCGTTGAGTGGGGTTGGGATGGTTTGGTTGCGAAATTTAATGTAATTAATTGTTTTTTGCTTTAGAAAATCTGATTTCTTTCGAATACAGAAGTATAAGGGAACCTAATGTTAAGACTAGTGTCGTAATCTTCAATTTCCGTCATCTGCTTGAATTTGAAACAATAAGTTGTAGACAGACCGTAGCGTTTGGCGCTCCGTTCTCTCTGACTACCCCGTTAGGGATACAGCGTAAAACTAAGAACATTTAAGATAAATGATAAGCGGAGAAACTTAACGACGAACTTTATCTAAGCAGAAAAATTAAAATTTCTCCCAATACAGTCTTTTGTTAAAGCAGAATTTTAGATGTTGAGTAGCGTGTTGAGTAGCGGAACTCTACGCCGTCATTTTTCTTGTTACCAGAGCGAGGAAATGAAAATAATTGATTTGAAATCACCGGTAACTTGAATGGAAATCAAATCTACACCGACGACTTATTTACGATATTAAAGATAATATCGTAAATAAGTAGCCTCAGCAATAATTTGTTAAATTGTCAACTTCATTTTGTCAAAAAATACTTTTCTTAATACCTCTATATTGTCTTTCTTTCTCTTCTATCTTTTTTCTACATACATTATCAAAGAAACCATTAAACTCTTGTTAGGTTCTACTGAAACTTTTACACATGTGAGAACTCTCAATCTTAAGTTTTTAAACGTTTCTTCAGAAAAATGGTGAAAATTTTAGTATTTTAAAAAAGTTAAAAACTTTAAGAAATTTCTAAAATTTCTTTATAGTATGGATGTGAAGTACGAAGCAGTTTAACAGCCATCAAGCGAACGTCGATTCTACTGCCTACTTTATTAGAAGCTGATAGGTTATAGCTATTGTAACGTGTTTCAAAAATAACAAAATTTACGTAGTAGTAAGTAAGTAAATATTTCATTTCCTCGAGTGGGGATCGAACCCACAACCAGTCGGTTTTACAGTCACACTTTGTGCGGCTGCGCCACGACTGGCCTCATGTATAAGTAAAGTAAATCTATATATATAAAAGGACTTGTGCTGACTGACTGAGGTAAGACGCACGCAGAGCCGTAACCGCTGATGGTAGAAATGTGAAATTTGGGCAGATGTTTATTTTCATATTCTGGACATCCACTAAGAAGGGATTTTGAAAAATTTTAACCCTAAAGGGATGAAATAGGAGTTGAAAGTTTGTATGGATATTTTTTTAAATTGGCACCGATTATTATAAAATTTTAAATCCAGACTCTTAAAAATATTTCATTGAACACGTCTTTCATGGTTTTTAAGAATTCACCCCCTAAGGGTTCAAATAAGGGGTTGAAAGTTCATATGGAAAAATCTTTAAATCGCCACCGATTTTTATAAAAATTTAAATTCAGGCTGTTAAAAATATTTTATTGAACACGTGTTTCGTGGTTTTTTTCGAATTCACTCCTAATAAGCGGGCGAAGCCGCGCGCCCACTAGTATAAGAATATAAAGAAATGTAAATACTGGAATAGATCAGACGATCGCGAGCAATCAACATAATTGCCAATAATAAGCAATGATCATTTTAATGTGATTGATATACATTCGATTATTAGATGATATAATTATGCACATATGTATGTAGTGTTATGTGAATGTGTGTTTAGTTTCATAAAGTTTAATATTAAATATAGATACTTATGTACATATTATATTGTTACTGTATTGTTGAGAACAGTCGTAGCGCAGTGGTACCTACAACGCAGTGCAGTGTGACTGTAAGACCACAGGTTATGAATTCGATTCCCAGTCGTAAAAAAATAATATTTTAATAAATTCTTTGATTTTCACGATTATTACACATTTTAAATAAAACTATTTTAACCGGATTAATCGCGTATATTTTGTATGTTTATACATTTTTGGAAACCCGACGTTTCGAACACTTTGCAGTAGTCCGTGGTCACGGGTAGACTGAGGTGGCATTCGTCTGTCAGTTGACATTGTTTGATATAATAATTATTTTTAAAATTTTGTTTTATTTAAAAAAAATAATATTTTATATTTTATGCTCTGGTGCCGCCACTCAGCGCTCAATGACTCCAAAATTCGGCAGAAAGTGGGAAGTGGAATGTCTTAGCACTCGGCAAAAGGGGGCTCCTCTTTGCCTCTACGCGGAATACAGCGTGAATCTCAAAAAAAAATCTGTATTTAAAAAAAGGAAAGAAAAAGGAAAAAGAAATAACTAAAGAATGTTCTATAAATACCTTCAAAATTTATTTATGCCATGGATTTCATAATGGTAATTGCGTTGAATTAATTTTAAAATCGTAGCATTTTTTATAAGGAATGTGATAAACTCTTCCTGGAAGATTTCATTATAATAGCCGTATTTATAGCTGCCGAACTACAAAAAATAAATAACTTACATTGCTTACATCAAAAAATAAATAATTAAAAAACACGATTTTGTAAAAAAAATAACTAAAAAGTTGAACATATTATATAACTTTTTTTACACTGCAAAATGTAAATAAATAAATAAATAAATGTATTGCAATATAAAAAAGCGTGGAGTGCTTTTTGAGTAATCTATTGACACCATGCACTCCATACCTTTTTACGTTTTCCCCGTTAAAAGTTTCCGTTTTAAACATACATATATACATACATACGACCGTGGCTAATTAAATTGTATTGATAATGATTCCTTTTGAACTAACAAATTATAATATCATTAAATATCTTAAATACTTATACTACTCATCACTGGATGGTCAGCCTTACATCACAATATTAAGATCGCATTTTTGGCTTAGCTATGCGAGTGACTCGCATGAAAAATCGCTTTGTGAATTGTTTTATCGATTTCTGGCAAAAGGTAGGGTTGGGAGATGGATTCCTGAGAAACGAGCATTCCATCGGTCACGCTTTATTCTATTGATTCGATGGCGGAATTGGATAGCTGGGGCGGAATTTCGGGGAATAGTAGGAGAACCGTGCGATAGTGTTGTATAAATAAATATATTATATGTATATAATTATAAATATAGATCTGCCCATTTATTATTGTTTTATTTTTCATATATGTAGTTATTAGCTCATTTCTGTAATATATTTTTATAGAATTTTAGATTTGGTTATATGGAGAGAGGAGAAAAAATTGAAACTGTTTACGGCATGCTGAGTAGTTTATTCTTTTATAAACACACAGTTAAATCTTTTTATACATCCTATGTTGAAAACAAAAGGAACAAAGATCCAAATCCAAATTTCCAAATTCCGTTTATAAAATAACACATGACGCGTTGGGTGGCGTAACCCAACACTGTATTTATTTTACCGGGTCGGAGAAATTTTAAGTAAAAATACTTCATAGTATAACGTTCCAAGAATCTTGGCGTATAGTATTATTTTAGATACGATTTTCTGGAAAAAATAATTTAATACTTTCATGTCACGCTCTTGTAACGAGGCAAAATAAGCGGCGTTGAGTACCGCCACTCAACACACAATGCCTTTAGAATACGGCGGAAAGCGAGGAACAGAAGTGTATCAATAGAAACAAAGAACCTTAACACTATGTTCCCAGGTTCCCTCTGCCTACCCTTCTAGGGATACAGTGGGAAGCTATAAAAAATATAATTCAAAATTTATCTAAAACAATATTAATATTCATATTAAATGGAGCTCTTTAATTCATCTTTATAATAACATAACCGTGTTACTTCATCCATTAGTTAAACAAATGTTTGTTATTCCACCTATTGTCTAAAAAAGTTGACTGACGCATCGGTCATTAGCGTACTAGAAATAAAATGCGACCAGTTTTCAAAGGTCTCTCGGTTACCTGTTAACATCATATGTATCAGGGTCTTCGTTAAATCGGTTGGTTGTATAAATAGTGTTGTCACTTAACATCGGTTCCGTCGGGCATTCGGTTCCCGAATACCGATGCAAAACCGATTTGGAACGGTGGCGCGTCAATCGTCGCCTCTGACTGGCACAGCACTTTGCGTTATAATTGGTGGTATCAATATGAAAATATCACATACTAGCGTCTAACATGGCTTGACATAAATAATATTTAATAATAAAACGATAGGTAAAAAGAGGCCATCGTGTCGCAGGGGCAAAATATTGTGATTGTAACGTAATGGATTTGGGCTCGATCCCCATTTGAGGGAAAGAAATATTATTGGGAAAAATCTGGCGTTGAGTTCCGCCTTTCAACACGCAATGTGAATGGAGTGTCTTAACATAAGGTTTCCTTTGTCTAATCTGATGTGTGCGGGATACAGCCTGAAGCTGTTTTTTTTAAAGAAGCCGGTTTTACAATATTCTTTTTTTTATCCCATTTCCTCTGCGACTACGACCTTGAAGTGAACTTGATGTTAACATAACGAAGTCTTGACACAACGACTACAAAAACAAAACAAAAAAAAAATAAACTGCATTGAATACTGTGCAATAAAATTGAAAGATTGAAACCTTTTAAAATATTTAAAATACCTACTAAAAATATATTTTCTTCAATTATATAAATTTGTTACAACAGAAGGTCGCTCGCTACAGTAGAAAATGTTGTGCAATATTTTTTTTTGTTACAAATAATTAACAACAATCAATTAGGTGGAATTAGCGACGCATCGCAATAAATGAAAGTTACAACTATTGTACTTGAAACTTGAATTAAATGATGCAACACGTTTTTTAATACATTTTTGTTTTTATCACCCAAAAATTTGGGATGAGTGAGCTTTATATATCTTAAAATTTTTTTTAAATATTCTTTAGTTTAATATATAATATATTTTCGAATATATTAACTAAGTATAGTTAGTAGTAAAATAAAATATTAGTTTTGTTTAATATTTTATTTTTATTTTGTTATAAAAGAAGCTCAAAATATACAACACTATTTAGTTATAAACTTGTAAAAAAGTTTTCAAACTTTTGACTTTTACTACGGCTAGTAAAAATGCTCTTGAAAAATTTAACTAACGGTTATTCCTTTAGAACATCAACTTGTGAAAATCTAACAAGTAGGTAAATTGGACGATAATGGCATAATATTTTTTTCTTAGGGAAAGAAAATCTAGTGTCGAGATACTGTTCTCATTATACTACTCATTTTTAGGGATATTGAATGTTGAATGACAGAATCGCCGTTTCCTCTGAATGGGAATCGAACCTACAACCGTCGTGATTACAGCCATAATCTGTGCTGCTACGCGGGTCTATTTTATTTAGTAATATTGAGATTATATTAGCATTTACAGTATTTCAACTAATACTAAGAGTGTTTCTTCTTTTCTTCTCCAAACAATAGGTCGACGTACATACGTATGGGGCCGTTCAAGTATTACGTAAGCAGTTTTTTTGCAATTATTGACCCCCCCCTCCCCTATGTCATCAAAAATAAGCAATCCTCTTACAAATATTTCATTGAAAACGTCAAAAATAAGCAAACCCAAGACCCCCCCGCCCCC
>JAATLQ010037902.1:0-16996 GCA_013421005.1 Heliconius erato x Heliconius himera | reverse complement strand
ACGTAATACTTGAACGACCCCTATCTCCTTTATAGAGCATGTTATGCAAAAAATATCTAGTGTTGAAACATTTTATTCTCAAGTTCTGTCATCTTTATAGACATTGCGCGTTGAGTGACGGAACTCAACGCCGCGTTTTGTTTATCAAAACCTGTAGAAATTAAAAACGTTCAATTATAATTATTGCTTCGCTGAAGACCAACACATCATAAGTTTATACAAATTATAATATCATTTACAATTAAAATAAACACGAAAAATGAAATTATTTTGTTTTATATAATAATAATTTATGATACTAGTTCATATTACGGTCATAGCCCATAGGAAGGCATGGAAGTAATCCATTACGGCCGCTCCGCTCACTAATAGAGACATCCCGAGCTGCCAGTTCACGCGTTAAATAAACATACTAATATTTACATACATCATTTATATTTGTCATTTAGTATTCAATTAATTAATAATTGATAATAATACTGTGTTAATAATAATTGTTTTTTTTATTATTATTATTATTATTAGTATTTTTTAATTTTTATTTTCATGTAAAATAAATAAAAAATATCATGAAAATAGTATAAGCCATGTATGGTTAATATATTTTTATGTCACTTATTGATATTGACTATTTTTCTATTTTAAATACTAATACTAGTAGTGCTTTTCCCACATAAAAGCGTACACAGAGCCTCTATTCTCTATACTTTTTATCCAACTGTCGAGATATTGCGTGTTGCGGAGTTAAACATTGCCGCGAGTGGCGATCAAAACCGTAACCATCGCGCTTACTGTTAGATCACTGTGTCACGATGATTTACCTAAGACAACGTATAATGCAGTCAACGTGGCTGAATACTTGCAAAATATACTCAGAATTTTCTAGAAACAGAAGAAAAAAGAAGAATACTGCGCCATGACGGCATCAACAGTGATAACAAATAAAAAAAAAGCTTCACGCTGTATCCCACACACGGCAGGGTAGGCAGAGGGAACCTACTGAAGACACTCCGATCCCCACTTTCCGCCGAGTTCTAGAGGCATTGCGTATTGAATGGCGGAGCTCAACGCCGCGTAATAATAAATAAATCTTCTACAACATTAATTGTCACCAATCATATATTATATACATTATATATTCCTTTGATGTATCCATAATATACATATTGGATACCCATAATGATATATTTATTTATGTGTGAACACATCTAAGAAAATCAACATAAAGTAAAGAGTACAAAATAAATAAGGAATGTCTTTAGCTTTTTGATTTGAGGCCAGAATCAAACGTCGTCGTCTGCATATTAAATTTGTGAGCAAATTGGTTCAATGGGTACGTGTATGTTATGTATTTATATGCTAATAAAATATCTTGTCATTTTCCAAAGATTGTATACTTTTTTAATTAATGAAAGATTAGGCCGTATTCAGAAATATTAGCTAACTTTTAAGTAGTGTGTATTACAAATGTTTAAAAATGTTAACGAAACCGGTATAAATGTTCAAATTAAATCACACTTTTCATAAGCGTAAACGCAGGCATGAGATTTAACCTAGCACTGTGTTTACTCGTATATGTATTAAGCTTTCCGTTACTGACTGTTAAAAAGAGATTTCCCAAATCTCTTTTTCTTTTGCTTCACGCAGTATCCCGCATAAAGCGAAGTGGTCAGAAGGAACCTGGGAACCTAATATTAAGATACTTCCATTCCCCATTTCCGCCGAACTCTCGAGATTCCTTACGTGTTGACTGGTGGAACTCAACGCGGTCGAAGCTCTTATGTGAGCTACATATAATTGCGTAGATTCGCAAACAAAGCTGCGAAGTTGCGGGCTACAACTTGTACCTACTAAAATATGTAAAAAAAAACTAGAGAACGGAGTGATTTGGCATAAATTCTTTTTACACCTTAACACAATAGATATGAAGCCATAGCCATAGAGATGTAGAGTTTTTTAGGAATTGTAGAGTACAAAGTGACTAAAGATAAAATATAATGCTGCATTTCACAGTCGTAGCATCCACTATAGAGTATACAGTGATAAATTATACAATCGACGGCATTAAATTTAAATCGTAAAACAGTAACCTAGACAATGTGTAAACAAAAATATATTTTGTATCGCCATGACTTATTAATAGATGCTTATTTTCGTAAAACTCATTTCGTTAAACGCAAAAATAACTGTGGTTCATTTCGTTTAGTTTTTTTGTTTTTTTTGCTTGTTGGCATAATAATAATTCTTATCTTATGTAATATTTTTATTTTTTTAGTTTCACACTGTATCTCGCCTATAGCAGGGTAAGCAGAGGAAACCTTAGTGTTAAGACACTCCGGAACCCACTTTTCATCATATTTTTGAGACATTGCGTGTGAAGTAGCAAAACTCAAGCCTCGCTTTGCCTTTGTTACCAGAGTGAGGAAATATTTTTATAAAATCATTTACATTTAAGTCACTACTAATTAGATTAAATATTGTGTGACTGTTAACGCGGCGGTTGCGGGTTCGATCCCCACTCGGGGGAATGAATTATTATTTATTAAAATTTTCATTTCTTAGTTCTGGCACTAAGGCAAAATCGGCAAATCCCGACGTTGAGTTCTGAAACTCACCACGCAATGCCTTAAAAAAATCGGGGGAAAGTGGAGATCGGAGTGTCATAACAATAAGTTTGCTCTGCCTACGTTGTTATGTTTGAGATACAGCGCAAAGCTAAAAAAATATATAGTCATAATTAGAGTCCATTTTTCATAATATTTAAACAAATTAATCTTTTATCTATCAAATACTTTTCAATATTTTTTTTACCATAAAAAAATAAGATAAAAAGAATAAAATCACAAGTCACTCTACATTTTCCCTTGACTTTTATCCGGGAAATTAATAAAACGCCTTCGGATTACAGGACAATGGGCTGACATTACATTGAAGTAGGTACGAACAGTACCTACTACAACAAGGTAATTCTCGGTCAAACACTTAGCTACAGCTTTTACTACCCCTAGCTGTGCTCAGCTCCTGGCTGCATCACAGGAACGTTGTAAAGGAAATAAAAATGATAAAACCACTTCTACAGTACAAAAGTAGTCAAAGTAGCCATTGTCAAACAAAAAGAATGAGATTTTATCGGCCACTTGTAAAAGTGTTTACTTTGTAACTACTTGGTTGATTTGTGGAATTTTAAATTATATTGTTAGATTTTTTAGTTTTAGTGTTAGTGATTTTGTTGTTTTTTTCCGATATTGAATGGTTAATATATTTGTGGAATTATCGAAATATACATAATAATAATAAGTGACTGTATTGTATCAGACACACAACTGCGTGGGTCTGATCTCCACTCGGGAGAATGCATTATTATATATTAATAGTTTCATTTCTTTGCTCTGGCATCAAGGCAAGCTCAGGGTTGAGTTCCGCACTCAACTCGCAATGCCTCGAAAAATCCGGCGTGACAAGTGGGGAACGGAGTGTCTTAACACTAGGTTCTCTCTGCCTACCCTGTTATATGCAGTATACGTGTGTATAGCAGATTTTTTTACTTTAGTTAAAATCTAAGTTTCAAATAATATATAAAATGGGAGTCGAACCAACAACTGTCGCATCCAGTCACACCCTTATGCCACCGGGCCACGACGGCCATAGCTCACATATATACCTACCAAATTTAAACCTACAGTTTAGTCCGTCAAGCGCATTCTAGTTTCGAATAGAAAATTTAACCACAAATGCTAATATATGCGTGTTCTAAACGTGTCGTGTGCAGTGCGGGCTGCAGGACTGTATGCAGGCAGTGCAGTGGGCTAGTACGGTGACTGACGTTGAACCGTCCGTCGCGGCGTGGCGTGATGTCGGCAATTACTCTTCTTGTTAGCGATTAACAAAGGTATAAAGAATATTATGTGAAATGTTGATAGAGAGCTTTTAAAATTTACATGGGTTTTTGTTATGTTGTATTTGAAATAGTCAATTAATTTCATGATTATATGTATGTAAATGCATTTTTTTAAATATATATAAAAAAATAATTATTGCTTTAATCGATTTACTCTAAAATGTGTGATGAAAAGTTTTTAAATATTTTTTAATTCATTACAATTTCCTAAAAGATACATTTTTTACTATCGTTATTCTTACAATGTAATAGTTTTGCGTGTGCCTGTAGCAAGGCAGCAGAGAGAACGAAACAGGGAAGATTCTCGGTTTCCCAACTTCCTCCCAATTTTCAAGGCAATGGGTGTCGACTGACAAAACCCAAAGCTACGTTTTTCTTGTTACCAGAACGAATTATATTAACAAAAAATTTTTCAACATACCGTTATAAAACCAACATAATTAAAAATGTAATAAAATAAATTTGATAAAAAGTGCTAGAGTTACCGTTTAGTTTTGTGAACACCAAGTAACAAAAAATCTCTATGTAAATTATTGTATGACTTAAATTTAAATCGAAATTTACTCTTGATGAGAAATTAAGTAGTAAGTATCATTTAGAATCATGTTCAAATAGATAAATATGACTTTTTGATATGTAAATAAATAAAATAAATAAATAAATCAGGTTCACGCTGTGTCCCGCACACAGCAGAGTAGGCAGAGGGAACCTAGTGTCAAGACACTGTTCCCTACTTTCCGCCGAATTTTGAGTGGTGGAACTCAACGCCGCTCCTTTACCTCGTCACCAGAGCGAAGAAATGGAAATATAAATTTAAATAAATATTTCATTTCCTCGAGTGCGGATCGAACCCACAACCGTTGCGTTAACAGTCAAACGCATAGACCACTGCGGCACTATATGACTATTATATATAAAAAAAATTATATTGACTTGAATGTAAATAATTTTTGATATGTATGTATGTATAATTATACTACTAAACTATAACTGTACTAAAATGTATATTAGGGTAATTTTATTTTTCATTGTTTTTTCTTACTATTAATAATATACTACAAAGACTTAATATAATATAATTATTAAGGTAAATTAGCTTGGGATTCTCTACTACGGTGTCACATTCCAACGCGCGCCAACCGATATGCATGGCGCGTAGTATATGGATGCACAATTTCACACCTACATTAATGTGTGTATGAGACATTCACTCGGTTCATTGTTGAGATTGTTAATAAACGTTAATATAATATATCATTTATGTAAAAGTTGTTAATCAAACTATTAATACTATATACTATTTTTTAATTATATCTCATTTTACTATTATTACATATAAGTATTTTTTTTAAATATTTCAACTGTTTCCGTCATATAGCAGAATAAGCAGAGAGAACGTAATCTTAAGATACTCCGTTCCCCACTTTTCGCACAGTTTTTGAGCCATTGCGTGTTGATAGACGGAGCTCAGCGACGCGCTTTGTCTTGTTAACAAAGTAAGCAAATGAAAATATTCAGTCCTCTAGTGGGAATCTTACCCAGAACCATCATTTTTACAGCCAGACACTGTGCCGCTACGCCACTATGGCTTCTCTATATCTCTATATTTGGATAAACAGATTCATTTTTTATTTGTTCTACAGTTTCTAACCACATGTCTAAATGTCTCTTTAAATCCTCTCGTACAAGAGCAAATAAAGGGAGCATAGTGTCAAAATACTCGATTTTCAATTTTTAAATCAAGAAAACATCTGTGTTAGATATTATAAGGCTCGACTTATTAAAGTATATTTGAATCTGCACTTACCTATCACTCTTGCAAGCGTGCCAGTTGACTTACACGGTCTGAACGAACGGTACGTACGGGTGTGCCTAAAGAAAAAAACATAATATGAAAATAAATAAGAGATTAAATTTTCATACATTGAATTGTATTGTCAAATTGAAAATAACATCCGAAGCTCAAGCAATTTAACAAATGAAAGATAAAATATTTGATTAAACTAAATAATGCACAGCTTTGAAATGGAGATCTGTCGTTTGGACTGACAACTAAAGTAGAGCTAGCTATAAAGCTGTTAATTCTATTATATACCCTGTCAATAAGTCCCCGCGAACCGTTCGATCCGCAAATTTAATACACGAACTCGAAACGTATTTGCGACTAAAATATCAATCACAGATAATATTATTCACGTTTAATGCGAAAACAACCGAAAATTACAGCGATAGAGACGAAATTACTGTAGCGATCGTCGTGTGTAAATTGTCTCTGTGGATTTAAGACGGCTAAGTTTTCCGATTTAAGTTTTGGTTGGATTCGAATGGGACCGGAGTATTTACGTAACGAAAATCCTTTGCCGAAAAATGAAATATCTTATTGTGTACTGTCTTATATTTATCAAGAAATTTGTTAGTATAAAAAGTTGTATAAATAGAATTTTGATTTAATTTTTGTTTTTCTTGTCTTTGTGGGTAAGAAGAAACCGTTTGAGTAGTATTTAGAAGTGCTTCACTGACGAGTATGCCTTTAGATATTTTATATTTTATGATATTATATTAACATGGTCATATTTAATTTACTAAACTTTTATTTTACTGATAAAGATATTGTTGAAGATGTCAATATAGATTTTATATAATTAACTCTTTTTATTTTCTTATTCTTATTGCTGAATCCTTGTACAAGTAGGCTATAGAGACCTTGTTCACTTTATTCTTTTACTTTAGTTAAGTCATTAAGTCCAAGGTTCCTTGAAATATAAAAAAAACGCTGTAGGTCCGAGTTTATTCATAGGGTTTTCCTTGATCTAAATAAGTAAGTACACAATATAATTTAATACACTATAAATAAACAAGGAACGGAGTCATCTCTCTAAACTACTTCATAATTATTATTTTTTTCGTACATAACAGGCGGAGAGAAACTAGTGTTAAGACACTCCGTTCCCGAATTTCTGCCAAATTTTCGGAACAACGTCCGTGTCGAGTCAAGGATCTCAACGCCGCGCTTTTATCCTACAACCAGAGCGAGGAAATTAATTAAAATAATGTATATATTACATCATATTTTTTTACCAATAATAAAATAATAATCTTTTTTAAATTTCTAACATCTCAGAAGAGCCGACACAAAGTCCCCGTATACTCTGTATAAGTTTTATATTCATACGTCCATAGCGCGTCGGGCGGACGTATGGTACGCCTCGTGCATAATAAGCAACGTACGTAACTTACAATGGAAACAAACTCGAGGAGTGATTTATACATGTGTGTATGTCAGCATTTTAAACCTAAAATGCTTAGTGGTTACAGACACGTTCTTTCTCTTTCCAATATGTTTATTTATGTTTTGAACTGTCTTCGAAATGGTGACTAATTTGTTTTAAAATATATATGATATTTGGTATTATATTTTTTTTATTATAGAATGATGAAGAACTCATATAGAGATTCGTTTAGATTCCGAGAGAATTAGCTATATGATCTTTATTATAAAAAGGGAACTTCACGTTTTTTCCCCGCATAGGCAGAGGGAAACTCGAGTTAAGACACTCTGTCCCCACTTTCTGCCTAATTTTCGAGACATTGCGTTTTGAATGGAATGAACGTCAATGGAAATATAAATTTAAATAAATATTTCATTTTCTCGAGTAAGGATTGAACCCATAACCATATGTTTATAGTCACTCTTTGTGCCCCTGCGCCATGAAAAATATACATTTTTAACATTAAAAATATATATTTTATCATACAATTATAAATACTACATAACCAATTGACGCGGATAATAATACGAGTTGGCGTTGCTATAGCAACGTGTATGGCCACTTCATAATCATAAAAGTGTAAATAATGTCAAATACCGTACATTTGTGTGTATTACACACACAAATGTACGGTATTTGACAATATGTATATTTTGTTTTGTTTATTTATTTAATGTGCTTTATAAGCATTATTATTGAAAAATGTTAGCGTTCTGCACTTCTACTACATATAAACTATAAGTGAGCCAAATTTCATACTTCTCCGTCCGCGCAATTTTCATAAAAACGGGGTCCAAAGCTTTTGCTTCACGCATTAATATATAAAAAAAATAAATCAAAATCAAGTCAACTTCACGCTGCATCCCGCACAGAGCAGGGTAGGCAGAGGGAAAATAGTGTTAAGACACACCGTTCCCCACTTTCATACTTCTCCGTCCGCGCAATTTTCGTAAAAACAAAGTCCAAAGTTTTTGCTTCACGCATAAATAATATATAAAAAAATAAATCAAAAGCAAGTCAAATTCACACTGTATCCCGCACACAGGGTAGGCAGAGGGAACCTAGTGTTAAGACACTCCGTTCCTCACTTTCCGCCAAGTTCCGGAGGCATTGCGTGTTGAGTGGCGGAGCTCAACGCCGCTGTTTGCCACGACTAAATAATTATTAATATATAAACTATAATGACAGCAACCTAATATAATATAACTTTGACACATCCATGTGTGTGCCCACATCAAAGATCAATAACCTACGCAGGACGGCACGAATTCGTGTCATACGCCGTAGACGGGGACACCTTATTGTTTTATCCCCATATGGAGTAGGTGTGTGGGGGCGAAGTATTATTAATAAATTGTTTTGTTTTTTTTTTTTAGTTTAGTATATATATTAAAGTTTAGTAAAACATTTAATGTATAGCATAGCTGGAGATCATATTTTAAGTTTAATTACTAATTTGATTATTTTTGATCTTGAAATGTTAATTGATCTTTTTTGTTAAAAATAAAAATAGGATATACTTTTTTTTTATTTAGACCTACTATTTATCAAAGAATGTTGTAGGCTATTAATGGCCACTTAAATTTTGTCATGTGTCATACACAACTCTCAGTTATATCAATTCGACCACGCGGGTAAAGCCATATAAATGAAATGAACATTTCTCTTGTTGGTAATTGAACCCACGACCACTCAATCACATACATTCTTCGGATTTTTTTCCCATATTGGTGTAATCTTACACGTGTAATAGAAAAATCTTTTCGATACGTCTTTATTATAACGCAATAAGCTCTGTTTTCAAATCAAAAGATCACAATATCAAAATCTACTTACCGTCGAATGTCGTCGGGACCTGAATAAGCAATAGAGATTTACATAGAAAAAATAATGTGGAAATGATATCAATAACATATTGTATTATTGATATTAAAGAAAGTTAAGATAAACTTAAGCTTTTCGTGAATTTGTTAACGGTTTCTTGAAAAATATTTTGACAGTATAGTAAAAAATTATATGTATTATACATTCTATTGAATGGCCTTTTTCCACCGCAGCGGTGATGGTCTTATCGTGTACATAAATCAAAACTTAGTTTTTTTTTTGTATTTACTTTGACTATTTCCCTTAAAATGTCTCACTTTATTTTTGAAAAGAAAAAAAACTGTACATTAAGCATTATGTTTATTATACTCTAGATTTAGATATATAAATAATACAAATTATGTGTGTGGTTTTAAAATACAATCGTATATTTCTTATGTCTAAATATCCATAAATAATATAAATAAGCATATATTTTAAGTGTAGTATAATTATAAAAGCTCACTTTACTTCTATATAACCATTCCTATTAATTATCACATCAATAGTAATATAATTAATATTGATGAAACTAAATAATAAGAAGGAAAAAGACTACAGACCGCAGTGTCTGTAGGTTTTGTATTTAAATAAAAGAAAATTAAAAATGGAATAAAATTGAGAACTTAAATTTTAATTGTCATCATAAAATAATATGCAAAATAACATGCCTCAGACATATTGAATATCAAATAAAAACAAAGTAATTTAAAAATAAAAAAGAAAGGAAAATCGTAGTTTAGTCTCTGAATATTTGGATTTCTTTAATTGGGCGTGTTCCCTAACTACTCCTAAGTGGTTACATGAAACTGCTAAGCCATTTTACATTACACAACAAGATTGGAGCATACCTACACCCCTTTATTATTCCCAGGACGGTCGGCTCACTGCAATGTTGGAACACAGCTAGCTGATGCGGTTGTATTTGTAATATAGAAATATATATAATATACAATACAAGGCATTGGTATATAAATTATTATCGTGTATAAAAAAGAGAGACGTAATAAAATGCTATATGTGAATTTATAGTTTTTTTTTACAAAAAATCATCCATCAAAATAATAAAAAATATATATAAATTATATAAGTTACCCCACTCCGATAAAAAATAATCTACATCTTTTAAACAGTACCATGGGCATATTAACTACTAAGTAATAATAACGTCCTAAATTATAACGCCGTTTCTGTTATATACAAAATCAAATAAAATTCCATTGTCAAAAGAATATCATTATTAAGGCCAGTCGTCACGCAGAGGCACAAACGCACAGGTTGTGGGTTCGATTCCCACTCAAAAAATTATTAAATATTTAATATTTTCATTTCCTCTCTCTGGTAACGGAAAGTGGGGGGATGGAAGTATCTTAATGAGAACGGAGTCTCTTAACACTAGGTTCCCGGGTTCGCTCTGCTTACCCTGCTATTTAAAAGATACAACGTAAAACAAAAAAAATAAGAATATAGTAAACACCAGTTTGATGTGATTTTTTGTTATTCCCTCGATGCCATTTCCACAACACTCTGTGTTCAGAAGTTCTTCAATTCTGTTACTAAGGCGATATATAGAATTGGCTCGAAGTGGGTAAACCCGTAAACCTATTTTGCATTTCACTCCAAGATTGGGGCAAATTGCCTTTTATTATTCCCAAAAGAGACGCATGACCGAATCGAATATAAAACCTAACTGCTCGATTTTTACACTTATGTATGTAGAAACACTAGTGTGATCTTGTTACAATATGGATTTCTTAAACTGAAAAACCTCGATCTACAAAAATAGTAAAATTGATTATATTATTAAGAATATTTAAAAGAACTGAATGTGGGATTTGTACCTGTACTATCTTTCATAATACTCGTATATCTAATTATTGTAGTGACTAACTATAATTATTTATAACTACAAAACAGAACCATTATAAATTAAAACTATTGATCACTTAAACGTGACTGGTTTTGGGTTATAAAAGAAATACATGTGTACAGTATGTAATTTCCAACTGAAAATCATTGTTTTTATTATTAAAAAAAATATTTTTTTCTTTTCATGGAATTGAACCTGTAGGTTAAGCCTGAAGGTTCATATCAATCAAATTTACAAATATACAAATCTATTGCTCATATGTAGTATGTACGTTAATAATACCAGCGATGTCTCATTTACACCGACGCTAAAATTAGAGGGGAAGGTGCTTTTACCGTTGATTCAGCTATTTGAAACCCCCCCGACAGGGGATGATAGACGCTTTCGCGTGTACGTTTGACAGGCACTAAACACCTGTTCGGAAACAACGCGTAATTAGCGAACTCGATGTATGGATGGATGGATGGATGGTTAAATTTTCTTTGCATATATAGGCGTAGTACGGTGAGGCCTTGTAAACGCGATGGTTGTGTATTCGACTACAGTGGTTTGATTAAATCTTCATATCCTTGCTCTGTCTTACCTATTACCTATTAGAAAAAGCGCAGTGTTGAGTTTTGTGATTCGACTCAAATTGTCTATAATTCAAACAGAAAGTAAAAACGGAGTTTATCTACATTAGATTTACAGTAAGAAAAATGTGATTCTGAAATTAAATACTATATTATAGAAACAACGAAATGAACTTGCTATCTTGACAGTAAATGCACATTCGTTTTACTTTCCTCGACTCTTGTGATTTTACGATAAAGTAATATAAATTCAAACGCTTCATAATAATACAATACAGCCCCCTGCCCATAATGTGAGATTAGTCACTCACTGGGGCAATAATATGTAAACGAACAGATAATTCGGCGACTCACGCACGCGATTGCTCACTGAACGCTACATAATTTAATGCTTTTGCTTTTTGATTTTTTAAAAGTATATATATATTTTTATAATATATATTATATATTATAATAATATCACATACGTAATAGTTATCGATTCAAATCCAAATCGAGGAAATGTTTATTTCTAAGTATTTAGAAACATTTGCTCCGACGTGTGCTCTACATTCAACGTGACATTGTTGAAGTGTATAAATGAATCGGAGCGACATATTTAAAGAAATAAACTGAACTGAATTAAAAATATTTTTTATTTCTTTGATATAATTGGCCGAAGTGTAGCGTTAGATTCCGCCCAACTCCTTCATTACCAAAAACTAAGTCAAGAAAAAATAGTTTTAATAGATACCACATTATTTCTAACACAAGTAGCCAAAAAAAATCATTAAAGATGATATATTGTGTTATATATGTTTTTTATACGGCCTATATCCATATAAATGCTTTGAAAGGTCAAACCAATAACCATAATGGAAAGAAGAATTATTTAGAAAGAACAGTATCCTATATCACGCGTCTTGGCACCCTCTAAGCATATAAAGAAAAGTCTTTAACCAGAAGAAATTATTATTACAAGAATTTGCTTAAAATATGTTATTATAAGATATATTATCTCATTTAACGATAGTGTATACTACTTGACAGAATACAATGTGGATTTTTTATAATAATTGAATTTTGTAGTAGTTCAAGGAGACGAGGCCAGCCGTGGCACAGCGGCACGAAGTGTGACTGTAAAACCGACTGGTTGTGAATTCGATCCCCACTCGAGGAGGTGAAATATTTACTTAAATTTATATTTCCATTTCTTCGCTCTGGTGTCGAGGCTAAGCGCGGCGTTGAGTTCTGCCACTCAACACGCAGTGCCTCCAGGATTCGGCAGAAAGTGGGGAACGGTGTGTTTTGACACTGGGTTCCCTCTGCCTATTCTGCTGTGTGCGGGATACAGCGTGAAGCTGATTTTTTTTTTCAAAGAGACGTTTGTAGTACTCGTGTTCCATCCACAACAAAAAGCTTACCCTTCACTCACTTATAGAAAGTAATTTCCAAATTTGTTTTTTGCCCTAAAACATCAAAGATTCAGCTATTATGATTAAGTTAATTAGTTTATTTCATTTTATCAACTTAACAATCGTTCAAATGGTTTCTATTTTGATTAAATTTAAACTTCCCTTCAGATCAAGTATCGCTGTAAACCGACTTCCGGTAATAGACGCGTCATATATCATAACTGAAATATCACAAGGGAGGAGGTGCAATTCACGCCGTGAGTAGACAAATTCGTGCCATCCCATACATTCGCAATGTACATTTGTGGTTACCGATGTCGTGCTATAATATAATATGCTGTATAATAATAATAATTAAATTGTGTGTGTGTGCATTCATACAGACGCATGTGTGTATATCATATAAATATAGAGAGAAGTACTGTAAGCACAATGGTTGTGGGTTCGATTCCTACTCGGGGCACTGATAATATCTAAATTACTCTCTATTCTCCTCACTCTAGGGCTCCGCTTGGCGAAAGCTCCGTTGAGTTTCGCCACTTGAGACATAGCACGCAATGTCACGAAAATTAGGCGGAAAGTAGGGAACGGAGAGGTTTTTTACTTTTTTCCGATATATAAGCTTTACAGGTTTATTGAAAAAAACCCGTTTATCTTTTAATAGAATAAGTTGAGAGAATCTTCAGTTTAACTTCATTTGAAATAATTCGTTGAAACCTCGTTATAATACAGTGTAAGTGATATTAATTTTCAGTCAGATAAGTAAATATATTATAAATTGTTAATTATATTAATATTTAAGAAATTATAATTAAATACATGTTTCAGTACACTCAAAACACCTGTTATTTTATTTTCTTAGGTATGTTTAAAAAATATATTATAAATTATATATTTTTTTATTATTATCGGTAATCTTGTTTGAAGTGTGTTTTTGGTAGAATAAAATCTGAAATATTATGTTGAACATAATATTACAATATTTTTTGTAAAATCTACGACTCTTAATTTCCACGTCCCATAAGCTGAATTTTATTTACCTTTTGGATTATAAAGGACAGATCTTTTTTCATTTGTTAACGTCTTATTTACTATTATTTTTTGTTCTAAAATATCTAAATATAACATAATATCCATTACATATTATCAAATCTAGCACAAATCATTTTAACAGGTCTTATTTTTAAAATATCAATACACCATAATACACCATAATATACTCTAAATTGAACCTATTATACAACCCCTAAAATGTACCTACGCGAATAAATTATCAACAGCCCTGCCCTCGAACAAGGGATTCACTATTCATCATGAAATGTGGCTGTCACAGGAACGTTAATGCATCTAATATGCCGACTTCACACCTCGAGTTAAAGCGATACTCCCAGACGGCGTCTACCAATATCTGCTATAAGTAAGATTGTTTACTAGTATACTAAGGAATAAATAAGTGTGCATTTGAATAATGTTACGTTATTGTTTTTTTTTATTTATCCATTTATCCCTGTTTTGTGGGATATGGATGAGTCACTCCCTTCTCCACTTGACACTTTAGAGAGTATTGGAATATATGCAAAAAATCATTGTCATTATAATCAACTCTTTTCAAACTGCGCCACAATGGAGCTAATGAAATTTTAGAATAAACTTTCTTTATATTAATATATAGAAGAACTAATAAAGACGGACAATACAACAAAGTGTAAGCCACTTTCATCTAACATCTTCACCGCTCGATGAATATGTCACGCATATAATGAAATGAAAGAACAAAATTCTTTCATAATTATTAATATATTATGAAGAAAAACTAATAAAGACGAACAATACGACATAGTATAAGCCACTTTCATCACTTGAAGAACATGTCACAACACTAGTGTTCATTTGAAGCCAGCAGATATTCAATTTGCAAATAGTCCGTAATATTTTCGTCGTCGTCTCCATCCGAGCCAACCTTTGTATTATTGTCGTATAGAGTTAAGTAATTGCTTGTTATATGCATGAACGCCTCCACCCGCTAGCACCTTGTTAGAGATGGAGCATTTTTGAGTAGTTTCGTTCTATAGCTGAGTTGATTTGGTTTAGTTTTTTAAAGAAAGAGAGAGAAAAAGAGAAAGAGAGTTTATAAAGAGCTTCATGTTTTGTAGTATAGTCATTTATGATGATATAATATTATGAGAGCAGTAGAATGAACTCGTAGTCGTACTCTTATAATTTAATATTTCTTTGTATGGAAGTTTTATGTAAAACTTATTTACTTAAAAATTTCTCATATTGCAGCATCAATAAAGTAGAGTAGAAATAGTTTATTCCATTTTTCGATGCACACATAACTTACATAACGAGTCGAATTCTTTGTTTAACAAAAAAACACATATATTGTAAATAAAATTTGAATTCACACCAGCCAGCTTCACGCAACGACCACTGCGCCATGATGGTAAGCTTTCATACGAATACTATTTAAAATATAACATTCTATTATATCAAATTCTAACATTCCAATATATCACTTGTTCATACATACATACATCTTAGTGTAATCCGTATGAACTGGCCCATACATTACATACGAAGAACAGTTATAAATCAAAACCCAATATCGAAGTCGCTGCCGTTTTATCGCCCCGATATATTACTTATGGAAATTTTTAAGAAATTTGCCCGCAGAGTTATCTATCGGCTTGTGTCGGAATTGATGTTCGAAGTTTAGAGATTCCTTGATAGGATTAGCTTTATTTTTAAAATTTATATTCTATAGATAGATTTTTGAAAGTAAAAATGTTAAATTTAGAAAAAGTTAACAAAAAATATTCAAATTATTGTAATGTTATAATAATACCGTCGTATCATTATTGTAAAATGCAAAGTGTGAGTTTTAATCACAAAATATAAGTTCATCATTGTCAAGACACTCAAAAAACACCGAGGTGTTTCACCCGAATTTGAGACACTACGTGTTAAGTGAAAGAACTCAACGCCGTACTCTATCTTACCAGAGAAGGGAAATAAAAATAATAACCGTACCCTATTGAGGATTGAAGTCATTGAAACCACAATTTTCCCGTTTACTGCGCCACGATGTCATATAGTTATTTCAATACTCTACAACTCTACAAATTATTATTTGTAGATTTATATAATACTAGCGACCCGCACGCGGCTTCGCCCGCTTAACTACGGAATTATTCATGTAATGTACCTATGTTTGCAAAACACTTAAGATTACTAATGTAAAAATTATTTAAACCTTAATTCAACCCGCGTTTTCGTAGTTCCAATAAGGATGTTTCAATTGTTTGAAAAAACTCACTTAAACAAATGACACAAACAATAGAAAACTTTAACGAAAGAAATTATAAACAACAGACTACCTACTACTCTCTTACCCAAAAATACTTAAACGAAAGATGTAACTAACTATGTCGCGTTGAAATACATTATAATTATTGGATAACCCCAAAATACGTGCAATCGCTTCTAAATTAACTTTGCTATAAAGCCAGGTGCAGAATTTAAGCATTCTCTGGCACATCTCCGTAGTAGCTCCGAACGACATCTGGGCGTTGACACAGTATGAAATTGGAAGGATTATCAAATGCCATCTAGGCGGTCAACTCAGTCAGGAGAGACCCTCGGTTTCCTGAGAGAGGCCCATCTTAAACGACCAAGGTTCAATGCAAGGCTCATGAGTCGGATTTGGAGGAGAATATAAAGTCCCTCGGAAGTAGTTTTACGTCTGACCTCGGGCGGCCGGGTATGCCACGGAGTGCTGCCCCTTAGGTGCAGGTGATACATTGGCGCAGCGGAATGCGTTGGACGCTAGACGACCAATGTGTACCTCCAGGCATTCTATTTTTATGTTGCGATGATGCGTGGTGTTCTTCACTTAGTATGGCGCCTGCGTCACTCGACGGAGGATGAGGTTCTGGACCACCTGCAGGATTTCTCGTTGAGTGATACTCGCTAGGGCGTTGTGATGTCATCAGTGTATAGTGCGTAGAGAGCAGGTGATAAAATGCTGCCCTGGGGAACAACGGCAGCGATCGAGTCGCTGCTAGACCTTGAACTCTCAACTCTCACGCAAAATGTCCTGTCACTGAGGCAGGGAGGCAAAGACATGC
>JAATLQ010037901.1:47445-68611 GCA_013421005.1 Heliconius erato x Heliconius himera | reverse complement strand
GTACTAGCGAGGATGTCACGGTGAGAATGAAGAAGAACGTGCTCAGCTGGTTTGGGCACGTCGAACGAATGAGTGATGAAAGAATGGCAAAAAAGATTTATGATGGAAAAGTGAGCGGTAAGAGAGGTAGGGGGAGACCTCGGTTGACCTTCGAAAACACAGTATCAAAGATACTGGAGGAAGGTCACGTAAAAAGCATGAGGACCCCCCGAAGGGCATGTATGAAGAGGTTGATGACATTGGACGAGGCGAAAGAGGTATGTAGAGACCGTAGCGTTTGGCGCTCCGTTCTCTCTGACTACCCCGCAAGGGATAAAGCGTGAAGCTAAGTTAAGTTAAGTTAAGTTAAGTTATATAGTTACTTTGAAGAATGCTGGCTGATATAATTGGTAAAACATTCTTCATATTACATAATTATAGTGTTTTGATATAAACAGTTACGATGCCACCGTCGACGCTGCTCGACACTGGCATCCGTTAATTACATTACATAAAGATTGAATATCATTTTATAATATTACTAACTTTTACTCGCGGTTTTTATCGCGGTATATGTGGAAATAGTTAGGAGTTGTGTTTAATACATTATACACTCCAATAGCCCGTGGTTTCTTTAAATTAAATTAAATCAGCTTCACGCTGTATCCCGCACACAGCAGGGTAGGCAGAGAGAACTTAGTGTTAAGACACTCCGTTCCCCACTTTCTGCCGAATTCTGGAGGCATTGCGTGTTGAGGGGCAGAACTCAACGCCGCGCTTAACCTCGACACCAGAGCGAAGAAATGGAAATATAAATTTAAGTAAATATTTCATCTCCTCGAGTGGGGAGTGGTATCTTTGATCGTGATTAATATAGCCTTCTTGGATATTGGACTATTCAATATAATATACACAATATATACAACATATTTTTATATCAAACGTAAATTATATATTATGTTTGTGGTTCTTCTTTTTAATAAATATATATTAATATTAGGTATATTTTTTTAAATGTTTGCATTGAATGCAACCATTCAACGTGTAAAGAAAGTCTCGAAAATAATACAAGTCGTAGGGGAGTGTTTTATCACTAGATCTTGCATATCCTGCTAAGAAAGTCGAATGGCTGTTGCTTATTACAAGTATATTAATTAACTCACTAAATATTACAAAAATAAACAAAAATGCAGAACACAGCGTAAAAATCACACAAAAACTTCACATACACATCAAAAAAAATTCTAAGACACGCTCCGTCGTTTTATAACAAGACGTCCTCAAGGAGTCAATGTCCTTCGCATAGAGAGAGAACCGACTGCACGAGCCAGTGAATTTATACACGGTTTTTGTCGTAGCTCTAAAAAAATAAATATAGTAATATATATATTTTTTGGTCTAAAATTAATAAATGTATACCATTTGCTTGCAAATTAGTGTGTAAATAATTTGTCTTTTATTCTAATCAATAGAGATATTCTGTTTGAAAATACTTTTATATTCTTTCATGATTTAGCTTACTTATTTAAATAATTATCGTAAGTTTATATTTTTTAAAAGCATAAGTGTAATTTTAAGTACATCTAATTTAGTTTTTCTTGCAGTCATTTGATATGCTGATAAAGTTTATATAATAACTGCAAGTTTATTTAAGTAGAGGAAACCTAGCATAAAGACATTCTGTTCATCACTTTCCTTCCGAATCTCATATATTTCGAACAAAAACTAAACTCAACCCCACGCTACCAGAGTGAGAATCAAACCCACCACTGTCTCGCTTATAGTCAGATACTTTGCGCCCCGACGGCCGTCTGAGGCCGCACCAGTAAATAAAGTTAAATCAAAATGCAATTACGATATTACATTGTTATTCACTGTATTACATTGCAAAGTTAAGTTATCTGTGAAATTATATTTAATTCTAAATATAGTCTGTATTTATCATTTCCGCCCTTCTGTAGAGTCGTTAGATTGACTCCGTCGAAGGCCGCGGTCTATATTCGTTCGAATGGCGTAGGGCTGATTCATTCTGTTAAGTGATGGATCGTGTTAATCGATAATAATAAATAATCGATATACGTAAACTGATAAATATATATAATTGTTTCATTTTATACTGTTGCGTTGGTTTTTTTATATTATTATTATGCTTTTTATATTTTTATACAGAAAAAAATATATTATATTGTTTTTTAAATTAAAAAAATTAAATTAGCTTCACGCTATATCCCGCACACAGCAGGGTAGGCAGAGGGAACCTAGTGTTAAGACACTCCGTTCCCCACTTTCTGCCGAATTCTGGAGGCATTGCGTGTTGAGTGGCAGAACTCAACGCCGCGCTTAACCTCGACACCAGAGCGAAGAAATGGAAATATAAATTTAAGTAAATATTTCATCCCTCGAGTGGGGATCGAACCCACAACCAGTCGGTCGAGGTTGAGGCCGGTCGTGGCGCAGCGGCACGAGGTGTGACTGCAAAACCGACTGGTTGTGGGTTCGATCCCCACTCGAGGAGATTGTTTTTAAGTCCTTTAAATGTCAACTATTGCGGATATGAGCTTTCCATATAATTTTCTAATATTTGCTTTCACTTTGTTAAATTAAACGAGATGAGTTTGCTCTTAACAAATGGCCGTGGGATATTATAGTTAAATTTACGTAGTGTGTATAATGAGCGTAACGACCAATTTGTTGCGATCGATTGTTGATGTGAAAGCAAATATCCCTTCCGGCTTTATTCTGTTACTTATTCATTTAATGAGTTTGTGACGTCATATATACACAAGGTTTTTTTTATCTGAATGGTGAAATTCTTTATTTTTTCTCTTCGCTTATCTCGTATTTAATTAGGATTAGGAGTGAAAAAAAATATTTGATATAAGTTGTGCAAGATAGTTTGCTTTTACAATAATAGAATGTATATTTTATTCAAGTATTAAGTAAATAAATATTCTAATACATACAATATTACGTAAATGGTACATTTGACATTGAAACGCACATTAAGATTCTAATCGTGCACGTTTCCTCGTAGTTTTTGCATTCGATCACCGCGTTATCTATCACTGTGTATCGCCATGTAAATTACCCTAACATATTTGTATGTATGGTAATGGCAAGCGAGTAGTGTCCAGCTTTTTCCTGCACAGAAAAATAAGCGGAGGGAACCTAGTGCTGAACCATAACGTGTCATACTCCCCGACTAATTTCAGAGATATTACGTGTTAAATGACAAAACTTAATACCATGCTTTGTCTACCAGAGCATAGAAGTGAGAATAATTTAAATATAATCACTTTTCCAATTTGGAAATGGAATCCATGACTATCACATATTTACAACTAGATGTTGTCCCATTGTGCATAGAACGCTTGGACATCGTACAACTGGCTATTTAATTTCTAAGTAATTATTGTTATAGAATGTTTAACCAGCGAAGTTAATTATTCAACGACCTAGAAATTATATAACTGGTTGGTTTATGTGAGTTTTTGAAATGCTTAAAAAGATTTATTAGATAAGATCATGTTTTCAATGATTTCCATTGCTTTTAAAATAGTTACGAAGAAATTGGTGGTTAGGGATTTGATTTTTATGTTTATTATAAAAAAGGGATCTCCAAATGACCATATTATATCTATAGTCTATTTCTATATATAAAACTCTTCGGTTACTGAGTGAGTATTAGACAACGCACAGCCGAAACTTCTATAGTTATTATAGAATGTTGAAATTTGGCATATAGGTTCCTTGGAGAGTGTAGGGGAATATTTCTGGAAATTATAGCGAGAAAAAAAAAACGATATTTGAAATTTTATACTTCACGAAAACTAAGTTTTGAGCGGCCCCTAAAACATTAATAAAAAAATAACTATTATTTTGTTATGTCGACTTAAAAAACTAATTAAAAGCAAATCGTAAATGTTTAATTTATTTCTTAATCGAAATTATAAATGTTATAATTGATTTAATTTGTGAAATGCTTAAAGTTAACTTATCGATACTCGCCCAGCACAAATGTATAAATATAGTGTTGTGGGTTTACATAAGAGCTCATTCAGTGTGGCGCTACTCAAAATAAAAACTATGAGTCAACAACGTGGATGCTTTTGAATTTTGTTTTAATGAAACCCATATTTAGAATATTTACTTTTTACTAATTTTACTTAGTCTACTATATTTACTTAACTACTCCTCGCCCGTAACTTTTTTTTAAAAATTCGTCCGATCCGTCCATCAGTAGGTAATAGATCGAGTGATTCAAGAGTAAGATTTATATACATATTGCTAGAAACCGGAAGCGGTTAACGTTTTTTTTTTAAAAAAACAAGATAGAACACATATCATTTATATGCTTCTAAATAATTCTGAAAGAGATTCTACGTAATTGCAATAAGAGTTTGCTTCCCATAAGGGCCGTTGTCTACAAGCTACCGCTCCCGATTGATACAATTCCATTGCTTTTATAGTCTTTTACTATTTTCTATATACTATTTTACTATTTCTACTATTTTCTATATACTATTTTACACTCTACTACTCGAGGAAATGAAATATCTAATATTTTAAACTCCTCGCTCTGGCAAAGGGCGGCGTCCAATTCCACCACTCAACATATAATGACAACCTTAGAATTTGGTGGAGAAGTGGGGAACGGAATGTCTTAATGAGAACGAAGTGTCTTAACATTGGGTTCCTAAATACCCCCTGCCTACCCTGCGGGATACAGGGCAATGTTAAAAAAAAAGTACTATAAAAAAGTTTTGATTGATAGAACAAGTCACCTTCAGTATTTATATACTCTATTAATCAATCACAACATGACAGTGTTTACAGTTATTTATACGTAAATTATTTACAGTTAAACGATCTCATGTAAATATTGAGCGACAGGTATGTATGTATGTTTGTCTGTTACGCGTTTTTTGTGGAGTATGTACCTACGCACTTGGTTAGCCGATGTTTAAATAGTGGTTTTGTTTGATTTGTATCGACAAGTTCGGCGTTAGTTTTGCTGTTGACAAAATTTAACGGTGTTTCTTTTTTGTTTTATTGTATAAATAGGTGATTTTAAATTCGAGTAGTTGTTTTTTTTTTTTAGTCAGCGCATTTTTTTGGATAGGCGGAGAGAAAAATCACTTTGGTTTTCAGTTTCGTTTTCAGTGTTGAGGAACTAAGCATATTTTCGAATGAAGGTTTTGAATATTTTAAATATGTTTATTACCTTGTTAAATTTGAAACTATAACTTATGTGCAGCTTAAGATGTCCTAACAACGCTGCTTTAACCCTGTATTTTGGTAGACATATGTATATCTGTTTGTTTAGCTTTTTGATTAGAATAGGTATATATGTAGTAGGAAAATGTAGTTTATTTTCAATTTAAAACGAGCGAGAACAGAAGAATCATTCTTTCCTTCGAGTGTTAATGGAATCCCACTACCGTCGCTTTCCCAAATGGCTGTGCCACCGCGCCTAGATGTCCTCAATAAACCTAAAAGATATTTCCCATTTCATATTAAATGAACTTATAAATTAAGTACGTTAGGTTACCAACAAGAAATATCTAAATTCACATAAGCCCCCCGAGCTTTCTAATCGTGTTTCTATAAACAAAACAATACCACAGCTACACGCGCCCTGACCTCCAGGTCATTGATAATCACCAAATGTTTAACACATCTGACTTGCATTTATTTTACGTACAATACACGGTTTTATTGTGTATTATTATTTATATATGATGCTTCATTAAAATATACATGAGATCTGTAAAAGTGGCGGTTGTGGGTTCGATACCCAATTGAGGGAATATTTTTTTATCATTGCTACACTCTGGTAACAAGACAAAGCGCGGCGGGGCGTTAACTTCTCTCGAGCCTGATCGACCTATCGCCTACGATCGTGTGATAAGGATGTTCTTGCCTCCAACGACATCCTCTCAAACAGCCACGTAGTGCTTGTACTTACTTAGCGACAGGGTACCTTCTTGCCTACCTAATCGGTATCGCTGTAAAAGCCAGAAAGGATAACTGCATTAAACTCAAATTCAAAAAAAATCGGAGAGTCTTAACATTAGGTTTCCTCTGTTGCACCCTGCTGTGTGCGAGATACAGCGTGAAGCTGGATTATTTTATTTCCAAAAGCAAACGTATTGTCGCGAAAATTAGGCGGAAGGCGGGAAATGGTGTCTTAACACTAAGGTTTCTGCTTGTCCTGCTATATGCGGGATGTGACATAAAGCTAAAAAAATACTACAATCTGATTTAACAGTTCCAAGAGACGATAAACGAAATCCCAAGACCAATGTTTCCACTTTAGTAAACATTTATGGATGGATAAAAAATAACCGAATGCAAGGCGGCGCGGCGCGGCGCAGTAGGCGTAAGGCGATGAATGGATCATCAATATTTGCGTTAATCATCTCGGTCGTTGGCCTTAGACACAGATTTTGTTACGCGTTCAGTGCACTACTAAAATTAAAGTAACTTTATAAAGTTAAAGAAAATTTCAGATAATTTTAAAAATACCGTTTAATATTTAGCATATTTTTTGTGCTTTATATTTGCAATTTTACGTCGTGATCCTGTGGCACAGCGATTGATTGTAAACGACATGGAACTGAGAAGGTTATGGGTTCTATACTTGAGAGTTCCACTCGGGAGAATTATTAATTGTATTGTATGTATTAACAATTAAGTTATTTCTGCTCGAAGCTATTTTTAAAATTTTCCTCATGTCAGTAAAATCAGTTCGGGAACAATAAAAAAATGTTCTTTTTTTATTTCATACGCAAATGAAATAAAATTTCGTTCCTACAATAATTTGACCATAGTAGAATTTAAACTGCGATTATTTAATACCTGCTATCGAAAATGTATATTTTCATATAACTTATTATTAACCACAGAGTCATAAAGACTTTATTGTCAGAATAGGGAACAAATTAGCTCTATATCAATTTCTTACAAACATAAACTTTAATTTTAACTGCGACAAGGCGTGTCGCTGGTGCACAAGCGTGCGAATGTGCCAGGTTGTGGGTTCGGTTTCCGCTCGAGGTATTGAATTATTTAATATCTTTATTTCTTCCCACTGGTACTGAGCTATTCTCAATGAGAACGTCTTGAGTTGACGAGTGTCTTGTGTTGACGAGTGTCTTAATGTAAGTTCTTAGGTTCCCTCAACCTACCTTGCTAAATGCGGGATACAGTGTGAAGTGAAAAAAAAAAATTTTTTTGATTACTTCATATCCAAAGTTGTTATTGACATACTCTAAGCACCTACTAACTTCCATGGCGCCACCGCGAATCTCATTTCGATGTTACGGCATTGTTAACCGGCCTCTGATGGCAATCTCGTACATTCATTTAATTAACCGGCCGGAGCGTGTCACTAACTAATCATGTATGTATCTCATATTATATATTTTTTGTGATTGTTGTTGTATTAGATTTAGTGTCTACTTCCGCTAAAGGAGATCGTAATTGGAGATGAAATGATGAGCTCCTTTTGATGTTATATTTCCTCATGCTGAATATGAGATTGCTCGTTATATATTATAGAAAGAAGTAAAATAAGTATTTATATAGAAGATTTTTTAATTTCGTTTAGATACATAATAAATAATATAAAAATTAAATTTCTAATTTTTGACTAAGAACTAAATGTTATTTTTTAGGTCTTTAATTTTTTATTTGTTATAAATAAAAATAAATCAGCTTCACGTTGTATTCCGCACTCAGCAGGGTAGGCAGAGGGGACCTAGTGTTAAGACACTCCGTTCCTCACTTTCTGCCAAATACTGGAGGCATTGCGTGTTGAGTGGCAGTACCTACTCAACGCCGCGCTTTACCTCGACACCAGAGCGAAGTAATGGAAATTTAAGTAAATATTTCATCTTCTCGAGTGGGGATCGAACCCACAAGCAGTCGGTTTTACAGTCACACTTCTTATATTTTATAATATTTTTCCCAACAATTACTTAAATATATATAAATATATTTAATTGTTAGGTAAAAAAAAAGAAAAGTTAAATTAAAAACTGCCATCAAGCCACATTTAATATCTTGGGGTGGATTACTGATTCATTCAAGTGTAAATCCTCTTATACATTACACGATTGAGTAATGACTGTGTAAGCCTTTAATGTTATTAGATATTAGCGTGAATAACTTATGTATCAAATAGGATATAGAATAACTGCGTCCGATACGTTTGAAAAAAACCAGACTGTCTGTCTGTGCGCGAGGGGCTGCTCTACGGGCTCGCCCACCGAGTGTTCCGTACCAAAATGTTCTGAAATTCAAGCTTAGTTTAGTCAGAGCCCTTTTATCTGGTACCTCAATTGAACTAGCTGCTTTAATACCAAATTTTGTCCTCCTTTTGTGACTAATATTTTTTTTGGATTTAACCATAAATGTATAGTTTTTTTATTTTTTCCTGAACTAGTACTACCTGTAGACGCTAGCTGTCAAAATTCATAATTCTATGTCAATTCTAAGTACCCTATTAATTTTGATTCCCTTTTTAGTGTCGAAATCCACATTTTTGGCGACATCACAGGCCATATCTTTTTTTAAGTACTCAATATCTTAAAGCGTTCTAGAGATAAAGGCTCTTGACAGAAAGACACACGGACGGAAAACAAAGTGATCTTATAATGTTACCTTTTTTCTTTAAACGGTACCGAACCCTAAAAATCAGCTACACGCTGAAATCCCGCACACAGCAATGTAGGCAGACTGAACCTAGTGCTTAAACACTGCGTTCCCCACCTTCTGTTGAATTCTGAAGGCATTGCGTGTGGAGTGGCGGAACTCAACGATGTACTTTGCCTCGACACTAGAGCGAAGAAATTAAAATATACATTTAAATAAATATTTTATTTCCTCGAGTGGGGTGGGTTGGGTTGGATTGCCTCGAGTGGGGTGGATACGTTTGATGATATAATAACAATTTAAAAATACACCCTGAGTTTGATAGATTACCAATTTATCTAATATAAAAGATACAAATTTCAGCTTAATGGCAGAAGTTGTTGTCAAGACACTTCGTTCTCCATTTTTGGCCAGAACTTGACGTGTTCGTGTACGTGTTCCTGACTGAGATTTTATTAAATTTTAAATTAGCACTAGAGGGTAAGTATATCAATTTGCAAGATGCAGATTAATTACAAATTATATAAAGAAGACGAGAAAGAACACAGCGAATATAGTAGGTGTATACTCTGTAAGACATTTAGCAAGAGCAACTATTTTAAAGATTTTTATTAAGTAAAACCATTTAACGAGAAAGTTAGCTGTTACTTGAATATATATTTTTTTATAAACTTGTTTCTTTTTAGTAAGTTATTATATTTAAATATGTATATAGTTTTTTTTACATTTTATTTTAATGAAGTACTCCAAAGATAAAATACTTAAAAGAGATCCGTTATCGTTCTATGCCCAGTAAAATATAATTAAACTTTGTTACAATAACAAAAAAGATAATGCTTTTTTTCTATGACCCTATATTGAAATTCGTTCTGATGAGCGGCGGCACCGATTTTTTAATATAATATAAGTTAACATTTGAATATATATTTTCTTGTGTCTGACATTTACGTACAAAAAGTATATTTTGATCGACCGTTCGAACCAGAACCTACTAAAGTCATTGCGTTCAACCAAGCAAACAGCTTCAGCTTTATAACATTAGAATAAATATAAGTAATTTTTTTTTGAATAAAATAAAAAATTTAATATACATTACCGTATAAAATTACTGGTATCTTGTAACATCGCGTAATTGGATTCTAAATCTTGAATTTAATCTTATTAGAATCGCAACATTCATCGATGTTACGCCGCTTATCTGACTGATTTACTGTAATTGTAAAACGTAATAAGCTTACATTTCAATATGGAAATCAATTTTCTAAAATTGGAAGTGTATAAATTGTAAAGAAGCATAGGCCGGTGGCAACGTACGTACGAGTCGTCGCGCGGCGGCCTGTATGCTGGTGTGCCTTGTCTTTTTAGAAAAATAAAAAAATCTGTCTCTGACTTAATTCCTTTTGACCGGAAGTTCTGGCACATGGCAAATTGCCATTAATGAATGTTGTTAGTTCTTTGAAAGGTTAGTTCTTTGATTATGCAGTTACAAGCGTGCCAATTGAGCACAATTTTCTATCATTATGGAGAGATCCTATTTTAGATTATTTCTAAGTCATACCCCCTTTTTTCTCGTTTTAACTGACGTTATGTGTAGTATCGCGGAACTCAACACCACGGGAACATTTTTTTTTACATTATTTCCCCAAAGTCTGGATTGAACCTACAATCGTCGCGTGTATCTACAGTCAAACACGTTACAACTATGTCAGTGATAATTTGTAATAGTCAAGACCTATCCAATCTCATTAGGCTTATCGGATGCAAAATCGCTGTACAGACGAACAGGTACCACTTGAATAATGTTTGACTAGGGCTGCCTAGTTTCACTTTATCCGGTCTAATGTAGTGCTATTACTATAATAAATGTGCTATAAGTATGTAGATAATGTTGCAAGACAAATTTTCTCTGTGATTTATGTTGATAGTAAAAAAATATTTACACGTGATGGGTTTTAACGCCGCAATTCGTCTCGAAAATAACTATTGTAAATATAAATTTCTTCCAGAATAGAATTCAAACATACGACCATCACGCTTAAATAATAATATCAAAGATTTACCTACTGAATTCTTAAGAAAAGTTGATTACATGCCTAACGAAGCCTTATTCATTTCTCAAGAGAATATTACGTTATCTAAAAATCTCCGGTTCGTATCTCCATGCAAATGCTGATGGAGTAGGGTTACATCTCGCCAGTGGAAAATAAAATGTAAAAGTCGACTGCATGTTTACAAGTGTTATATTTTGATACGTATCTGTTACTACCTGTCGCCGGCTATTAGTTTGATCGTTTTTATACGTTTTGTTGAAATATAATTATGTAGTACTATTTTAATATTTTTCTTACAAATTTTATATTTACAAAAATATTTATTCTTTATTTTTACGCTGTATTCACATATGGCAGAGTAGGTCTTTGCTTTTCTTGTGTATCTAGAGTTAAAACCATAATTTTCTGCCGAATTTTCGAGACATTGCGTGGTAAGTAGTGAAACTCAAAACCAAGAGCAAATAATAAAAATTATATAATCATTCCCTCGATTTGGGATCGAACCCACCACATTGTTCCTCTACGCCACGATGGCTCTGGAATCTACTTTGTTTTTTCATTTTCTCTTACATTTATATCCCAGTAGATATAAGCATACACAAAATAAAAAATCATTAATAGTCTCAAGTAATTCGTAGTGGGTTTACATTTTCAAGACTCATCGCTTGCAGTTTATTTATAGTTTTATTAAGTAAGCGCTCAAGGGCAGGCTGGATAATAAAAAATGTTCGAAAGCTAAGAATAGATTAAATTAAATTGATCTCAGTTAGTAGTAGTAGCTGCTAAATGTCATTTTATTACTTAAAATGGAACAAGAAATATTATCTGTACTTGAGTTTTTCTGCAATATTTTAAGCGATATCAGTCTTTTATTTTTGTATAGATATAGGTTGCGTTTTGAGTGTAGAAACTCATTGAGACTTTTACCGAGTAATTGAAAGTGAAATAATATACATTAATTTTTAACTTACTGCTTTACATACACTTATGATATTATTACGATCTAGGTGGGTTAATAGGGTTGTGTTTTTAGTGGCGGGGCTTAACAAAACCCATAGGCTTGCCAGATGGATCGAACCCATTATCAACATATTAACAACAGGCACTCACAAGGCGCTACAGCTTTCTAAACAAACACTTTTCCACGTCGAATTTGAACCAGTAACCATTCTATAATATAAATATTAAACACTTTAAACATTATATATTAAACGTGTTAGCGGAAAATATATGTTAATAGACACATTATCTATCAATGTATCTTCCCCGGTCGCACGTGAACACGCCATCAATAAATAAATAAATAAACATCGATAACCCTAGCCCATTAGGTTTTTGTACCGTTACACAGCTAACAGCTAACTGGTTCAATGCCGGCCCACGGTGGATAAATATGCTTAACTTATGTTTGGTTTGCGCAAATGAAATATATTACAGTTTTTATCGTTTTAGGTTTTACTTTCGTTGATGTACTTGTGATATGTTGTCTTTTGATACAGAGGAAACTTTCTGTGGAAATATTATATACATTGTCGTTTTATAGGCATTTTTTAATTCATTTGTTGTGTCAGTGTTAAACAAGACAACTTATATATTAATATGTAGTTGCGTATGTATGCACCCTTTTATGACGAAACACTTAATTGAAATTAAGTCTTGGGTATATTCAGTAAAGGTAAAAACAACTCGGAAATATTTCAGTGTTGATTAAAAATTAAAGTAAAAATGACAAAAAATTCTGTAAATTACAGAAAAAAATAATTTGATCTTTACAATGTGACAAGAAAGCTAGTCCTATTGAAATTAACAGATTGTTGAATAGAACAACAGCTCACAATACATTCTAAATGTTTCGTGCAATAAATTCAACTTCAAAATTGCCTAAGGATGTAATGTACAAGCAATCATAAGATCATCAGGGGTCATCCAAACATACCTACATATGATTTATTGTACAGTGGGAGCTAGAACAGAGGAAATAAGTTGTTTTCTCATATATTAAATCAATTCTCTTTGTTGCAGGCATCAATGGACCTTCCTCCGGATAAAGCGAAACTACTTCGGAATTACGATCTGGAGAAGAAATGGGAGATCATATGCGACCAGGACATGGTGCAGGCGAAAGACGCGCCGGCACACTACCTCAATAAACTGCGCACCTACCTCGATCCGAAAGCTTCTAGGAGTCATAGAGTATGTACTTTAAAACTCATTTGAAAATCTGACACCTTATTTCATAGGCCACATAGTGCTTCCAGTGGAGCGACAAGTCCCGAAAGAAGTTACTTAGCGCATCATTATAACTAACTGACTATGCCTATTCAAAATCTGGATTTAAACCTCTGTTCCGATTATATGTAAGTCACACAAAACAGGCTTTTTAATACTCAGCCATGACTCAGGGATTTCCATGCAATACACACATGATATGTGTGATATCTGTGATATTGTAATAAAACTATGATATCAAGTAATTTTGTTAGTACAGTAAATTTTTTTAAATTATTTTTTGTATGTAAATATATCCAATTCAAAATCGAATCTCACAATCTTTCCTGTTTTTTCTACCATCCTTGATTAACAGATTACTCAAGAAATTATTAATGGTCAATGGACAATGGTCACTGAGATTAGCGCGGTCTGTCAAACCAACTCTTTAGTAAGCTTTATGATATAAGTATAGAGTATGAATTTTGCCAAAGTTTTAGCTTGGCACTCCTCACCACCAAACCGACGAGGCAGTACATACATTTATCCTAATTCAAGAGTTCCATACGGTGCACCGCCCTATAGGATACCGTTATTGCAAAGTGCAGTACAGCTGACTGCGTCGCAACGATACGTACCCACGTACTGTACTGTAACTAATCGTGTTACCGCAAAACACAAATACAAACAACTGTTCTATCAGATACATATATATGTGTAATATTAGATTTCCATGTTATTAGTATATTGTTTCTATGTAAATTATTAGTTGTTATTTGTTGGTTTGATGTTATCTTCTTGATTATTGGCTTGGGATCTATGAGTTTTTTTAGATATTATTACTCCGTACCTACCAGTGAAGGTAAGGCACTAGGTTCCCTCTAACCTCTATATTGAGATACCTGGTTTCCCACTTTACGAGTAATTTTCTGTCGAGTGGAGGAACTCAACGACGATTTGTTTTGTAATTAGAGCTAGTAAATGAAAAAAAAAAAACCATTAAACATTTCCCTAATCGATAATCGAACTCACAATAGTAGCGGCGTAATAGGTTCCATTTCTTATATTAATTCTAATAACTTGAATATGCTATCTAACAATATTCTACAGACGATAGCCCCATAGAAGGAAACGTCAAACACTTATAAGTTATAACATCTTTGTGATGACTCACGTGTATGTTATTAGTAGACGACGTTATTGGAGATACTCCGCGAGAGTGTTACGTCATGCCTATTGTCACTGTCTGTCCGTCTGTATTGTATAGCTATATTATACTGGTAAGTAGGCTTAATGATTTCCTACTGGCGCAGTGGATGTGTGTGATCGATTGTGACGGTTGCGGGTTTGAAATTTGAATGTTAATCAAGGAGATGATTGTATATGCTTACTTTTAACATAGTTGATCTTTATACTTTGCTAAGTGTTGGAAGCGAATTAAAACGCAATCTCATAGCATGAAGCTAAAATGAAGAAAAGCGTGATTAGAAATTGGTATATCTACTCAGAAAATAATAGGAATTGGATAAATGTAGTTAATGCGCTAGTATGTAATTTTGTAACTTTTCAAAATCCTTGGTGGCCTTTGGAGTTGTTCGTGGTAGTAGTAGTGGTAGTAAGTTGTTGTTGTGAACAAGGGATGTGAACTTTGGAAGGGCTCTTCCACGACTTTAAATTCTCGTATTCACTATCTTCCATTTCTAACCTTATATATTGATAAGGACTCTTCTTGCCCTTGTTGAAACCGCTGTATAGAATTTTAAAATTAAAAAAAAATACTTTGTCCGATAAAACTTAATCTTCCACAAAATGTATGAAGGAATCACAATGAGATTAAGAAACCACAAATCGCAATGAAATTAAGAAAAAAATAAACAAAATATATCGACTATTAAATCTGTGTTGTGTTCTACACATTTAAAAACTAAAAAAATCACGTGTGGTCATGTCCATGTAGTGGTGTAGGTAGGTTCAAATAGATATGTATATATTTATTTTTAAAAGTTTATAAATAATTTTGCTCAATCACCATATGGTGCTTTTAATATTTTTTATACGCAGATTTTGTTTAAAAATTGTAATAGCAATGGCAAGTGTCGCTGTAACTTATTTAAATTTTATCGTTTATTATTAAAGAAACCAGTGGCGCAGGGACACAAACGTGTGGTCATAAACGCGACAAATTGTGGGTTTGATTTTCACTTTAGGAAATAGAATAAATATTAATTTTCTATTTCTTCGCTCTAGTGTCAATTCGAGACGAGAGTTTCTGGTACGCAATGCCTCCAGAATTTGGGGGAAAATAGAGAACGGACGGACACAAGGTTCCCAGGTTTCCTTTTGCAGACCATACCTTACCTTTTAGCGGGATACAGCGTACAGAGTGAAGCTCAAAAATATGATGATAATCTATACGGTTATTTCCCTGAACAAAGAGTGCAAACATTCTCTAATGATTGCCATCTGATTTCTGAATGTTAGATTCAGTGAGGTCACACGTTGGTAGGTCGAGTCGCATTCGCGGCACAATTATAACCTCTGACTCACATTAAGATGTATATCGTACATTATGTTCGCATAATATGTTAAATTTACTTAGTTTTCGGTTGGTAAGTACAGGTTCGAATTAATTTCGTCAGAATTTTTAAAGATGGCGTGGCGCAGCAGCACAGCCTCTGACTGTTAAAGCGGCGGTTATAAGTTCAATTCCCGCCGCTTTTTGAAAATGATTAAAACATTAAAAAAATTAAACTTGAATGGTAATAACGACGCTACAATAATTACAATTTTTGACAAAAAAAAAACTGACACACCGGATCCCATAATCCTTTCCAATAAAAAAAAATAGAAGTTGGTTGGTCGTGATATAGAGTTATTTGTCCATTTGTCGCGCACGTACTTAATGCAAATTTAACATTTTCTCATGGATAACACTGTCAGAATTGATCAATTTCTGACAATGTTATAAAATGGGACCACACGGAAAGCACCAGCTTTCAAATAAAAAAAAGAATTATCCAAATCGGTTCACCCAGTCAAAACTTCTGAGGTAGCTAACATAAAAAAATACAGTAGCATTAATAAACTGGTGCACTGATGAAAACCGGTTAAAAAAAGAAAATGTATTATAATAATACTTAAATTTAAATATACAATCAATAACTTTATAATATATTATAATAGTTCCATAGACCCATCACCTATTAATTCCACCATTTTGAACTCACGGTGGGCGTACGGCGCTCGTAACTATACGAAAGGAATGTTTACTTATAAGGACGTGACCCAATCTAGACTTGTTATGACCATAGTGCCTAAAGTATCCTAGACGTTTTATATGGTCGATTCGTGATTGCCGAATGTGGGAATATATTAGAGATTAGTTTTTATTTAACTTCACGCTTTATCCCACAAATAATAGTGTAATGCCACGTTTACCACGTTCCCCCCAATTGTCGAGAGATCGCGGGTTCAATGGTCAAACGCAATGTCTACTAGAGCAAGGAAATGAAAAAAAAAAATCTGTGAAAAGAACCCTAAGCCGCTGCGTACATAGTGTCTTAACGCTAGGTTCCTATGAGAGGGACCATACATAGCCTACTGAGTGCTATGTACGTAATAAATATGTATATAAATATGGTACTTGATCATTGTAATTTTTAATCTTATGTGCTGTCTCTGTATGTTGTTAGCGCTAATCAATGTGACCTACTGACACCTATAGAAACGACATGACTGTAGCTTCAAATTTTATGTCACTTACATGTAATATCATAGATTATATAAAGACAGACTTAGAAGTTTTATACAAGTATAGTTCCTATATTGCCATTGAAGATTATCATATATTTAAACTATTTTTATTTTCCCGCACTGGTAGTCAAAAAGTGGCGGATGAGTTCCGCCATTCCACCTGCAATGTCTGGAAAGTTCGGCAAAACTTTTTTTTTGTGTGAATAAAAAATATTTTATCAAATAAGAATGTACCCATGATATAGAAAATGATAAATGTATGCGAACTTTGATGCACCAGCGTCACGACAAATTATATGAAGAAAGCTTTTCAAGCTTTCTCTTCTCTGATTACAAATCTTTATTTTATTTTGTTTTGCTTGCAGAAAAGAAAAATGGTCGGCGACTCCACATCGACACAAGTTCTTAGGGATTTAGAAATATCGTTACGAACCAATCATATCGAGTAAGTAGAAATAAATGATTATCGTTTATATTATTAAGTGCCTTGTAATTTTTCTCGAAAGATCGTAAACTGAAATAATAGTAATGTAAGCATACTACGATCACGACATATGATGAAGTAATCTCTGTGGAAAATATTAGCAATTTAGAAATTATCTATTTATTTTATGTATTTTAATATAAACATACAAAAAATTGAGATTCGGTAAACTAAAGTTCAGATTTCAGTAGTCAGTTTGACCTGGGCTCCCTAAGTCCTTCCTCTCTATATGAAGAGAATTAGAAGAATTTTTTTTTTTGCCCAATTGATGGAACAAAGACATTGTTTTTTTATTTAAATTATTAGATGGAATAATTTTTAAAAAAAAGTTAGCAAATATGTCAATTTGTGTGGAAATTTTATTTGATTGAGTCTTTGCGTCTGCAGTTCGGTCTTTGATGAACCAAATGAGCGACATGTTTATACTTGTATTGTGACTACTGTATACTGTAATTAAAATATTGCTGCTTGGATAGATGGGTGCGGGAATTCCTAAATGACGAGAACCAAGGGCTCGACGTGCTCATCGACTACCTGAGCTTCAGGCTGAGCATGATGCGCCACGAGCAGAGGATAGCGCTGGCCAGGAGTCAGTCCTCTGACGCTATTAACCAGGGTATGTTTACTTGTCCTTATTGGAAAATAAAATATATATTCGTGACACATTATTTTGATATTTGCAAAATGTAATATTAACTATGACATTAAAACATATAATGTGCTGAGTGAGGGGTTTTCAGTGTTTTGGGTAACAAGATTATAATTTTATATATAGAAATTTATGAGAAAATTACAGTATAAATTAGAAAAAATAATGTAGTTTATTCATACGATTTACGATTATTACGATTCATCTATACATACATTAATTTAATTTAAATAAAATAAAATTTATAAAGACCTATTGCATTTTTTAAAGTTTTCCAAACAAAACCAAAAAATAATTATTAATTTATGTAAGTAAGAGTCGTCCTCCACTTACAATGACTTTTGTCGTACTATTTTACCGCTCCGTTCACTTTGGCTACCCCGCTAGTGAGTGAAGCTCAAATAATATATTTATGAATATCAATATTCGAAACTGCAAGAATAACAATTTTTTGATTCGTCAAACCGTACAAAACCTCTTCCAGCCAATACAACAACATCAGATTGCACTGCAACGGAGCCCAACGGCACTCTAAACTCCACTTGGCGTCGTAGAGCCAGGTCTGCTGACTCCGACGGAGAGACGGCGGGCAGCCCGGCAGTGGCCCGGCGACGGACGAGACACGCGGCCAGGTTAAACATGGGAGCCTCGACTGATGATATACATGTTTGTATCATGTGTATGAGGGCTATTATGAATAACAAGGTGAGTTTAATGCGGGAATTGAAGTAATTTGAGCTAGATTTCATTGTACCTGTGTAAAATGGCTGTCTCAAATCTATCTGGTCTAAGAACTCGTTAACTATTTGTAACTTTTGACTTTAAGTGCCAAATGTTTGAGGTCTGTTAGTATTGAGTTAGTTATATAAAATATTTTAATTGAGGGAGTATTTTATTGTACTCAATTTGTTATTTATTTAAAAAAAAATTAACGCTGTTTGTTTAAAACTTAATAATTTTGTTATAAGAAGTAAACAGCCTATTAAATCACGTTTATAACAAAAAAAAAGCACTTTTATTATTACAATAATATTTATATTATGACAACTTTCAGTACGGTTTCAACATGGTAATTCAGCACAGGGAGGCTATCAACAGCATTGCTCTATCTCTAGTCCATCATTCCCTAAGGACTAAAGCACTAGTTCTAGAACTCTTGGCCGCCATTTGCTTGGTGAAAGGCGGCCATCAAATTATACTGTCAGCTTTTGATAACTTCAAAGAAGTAGTCGGGGAGCCGAGGAGGTTTCACACGTTGATGGAGTATTTCATGAATTATGATACATTCCATATTGAATTTATGGTGAGTTGGTGTTTTTTATGCTATGATCAAAATATATTTGTTTAGAAAAACCATTAAGAGAAGTTAATTCAAAAATAAGATTTAACGTTTTTTCTTCTATATAACCAGAGAAGAATAAAATAATATGATTAGAAGATCTTTATTGTTATGCGTTTTAAATGTCAGAATCCTAAAATAAATTGTTTTATCAGAGATTAGTGTTAGAAAACATACAAATAGCAACTATTATGTTTAATCTTTCAGCTTATTAAATATATTTTTATTTATATATTTATTTCTTTTACCAGGTGGCTTGTATGCAATTCGTGAATATAATAGTACATTCTGTAGAGGACATGAATTTTAGAGTGCATCTGCAATACGAATTCACTGCACTTAAATTAGACGATTACTTGGAGAGGCTGCGACATTGTGAAAGTGAGGATTTACAGGTACGTTTACTTTTTCATTTAATCTGTGTCATTCTATATAACAAAATGACTTATATATCAATAATCTCTACATTTTTTTGGTATACAGGTTCAAATCTCGGCGTACCTCGACAATGTGTTCGACGTAGCAGCATTAATGGAGGATAGTGAGACCAAGACGGCTGCTCTGGAAAAAGTCAACGATTTAGAGGATGAATTGGCGCATGTATGTATTTATATTTGTTTTTGAAATGGTATCTTAATATCAAAATTATAAACAAAGTTTAGAATATGTTTGAGAAACTTTGACCTATATAAATAGAGATAAGATTCAAGAACATTACCTTACATTAACATTTTTTATTAGTAAAAGAAATTTAACTTACAACTCACACATTTTTAAATGATTAAAATTGTTTTGCAGGCCCACGAACGTCTAACAGCTTTAGAGCGAGAAGCGATAGCTAAACAAGCGACTCTCGAAGCTGAGTTAGCACAAGTGAGACACGAACGCGACCAGCTCGCAGAAGCCAGGAGACAAGTTGTGGAGGAGGTTAGTGTTGGTTTAAATTCAAGTTATGGTTATATAGTTAAGACTCAAGACTACTTTCTCACATTAGGAAGATTGTACTATAAAAAATAACATCTGAAACTTTATGAACTGATTGTTTTTTTTTTAGCTGGATGCTAAATTCCGCATATAGCAAAGTGAGAGGTAACCTAGTGTTACGGGACCTTCATTCCTCTCGTGATTTTCTATAACTTCATATAAATTATTACGAGTTTTACTATATATTATTGTAATTTGATATTTAAGGTGTCCACACTAAGGCGAGCGCAACAAGACTCACGGAACAGACAGTCCATGTTGGAGTCCAAAGTGCAGGAATTAGAATCTCTTACCAAATCCCTTCCACGGGGTGCTTCAAGTGAGTTTAAAAATTTACATAACTACATAGTAGCCTTAAAAACACCCCATTCTGTCTGTTCAGCAACGACAGAAGCGAGATTTCAAAAAGTGAAAAAAAATGCAAAGCGTGGGGCCGCGCCGCCCCACACTGAGTTTTATTTAGAAGTCATCTTTGGAAATTTTATATAAAACATACTAACTCCACATTTTATATAGTTTGAAAACTACACTGATTCAATGAGGGTTAGTATTTCAATAATAAAATACTGCAGAAGTCCCGTTAGACGCTAAAGGATGATTTGGAATTACATTATTTTACAATTTTATATACATTCTACAATTTCTTCTGATTGTTGTTAGAATGCTTGATTTTATCAAAAAAATCATTGACCTCCTAACTTTATCAATGTGATCTGACCTAATTATAACATTTTATAATGGAAATTGTAAAAATAACTTAAATTTAATTTTCTTAAATACTGTATTTTATTTTAAGAATATTTTTATTAACAATATAAATGTTTAAACGATGATGTGTTATTAAGTGATTGGGCACCTACCCAATGTCACACCACACTGTTTCTAATCAAACAATTGGAATTTAAACTTTGTTATATTTTTAATTATAAAATCTTTCCTTCCAGTGGGTGCTATATCAACACACACGCTATGCAACGGCACCCTAAACGGTCACATCTCACCTCCCCTCACCAACGGAGACTCTCATCTCCCGCCTCCACCCGCGCCTACCCCTCCCCCAT
>JAATLQ010037901.1:12669-47345 GCA_013421005.1 Heliconius erato x Heliconius himera | reverse complement strand
TACAACGCGGAACTTAAATAATAATATTGTCGATTTGAAGATGCTATGCGACGCACTTCTATTTGACATATTTTGTCAAATCTACGCTTATTGCACATGTATTGATCGTCAAAGGAGACAGTTTTATGCTTACGTAGTACAGCTGAGAGAACAAATAGTTGCCGAACCGTTAATACCTTGCATATCTGATACAACTCTGTTGTTGGAAAACGAATTGGTTTAGATAGCATGACCTTGAGAATGCATCTTTGTACTCTTTCCAGTGGCAGAAGAATTGACTTGTTGGCACCACCCCACGCTGGTATGCAATACGTAAGTAACGATTGTACGAGGGCGTAGTAAACCATGCTTAGTGTTTGTGGGCTAGCGCTATATCTAAGTTGTTTGAAGATGTATGCATGTTTTCGTATATGTGAAGTCAAAGCTCGTATGTGATTCTTCCAGGAAAGGTTTTCATCGATGAGGACGCCAAGATATTTTATAGAATCAGATCTGGTTATTTTGGAGCAATTACAGATGTTACGTAATTCGTAGGGACATACATGGGCAGAAATGCAGAAAGATTTAGAGGGCAAAGAGCGATAGTGGCCGAAAGTCATAAATTGTGTTTTGTCTAAGTTGAGGATTAAGATGTTACATGACAACCAGCTCATAATAATGGAAAAGGCTTTTTCACTATGCTTCAGTGTTTCAGTCCAATTACTACCGCTAACAATCAAGGCCGTGTCATCTGCATAAGAAAAAATTTTGCAGTTGGGTATATTAAGATTACATAGATCATTCATGTAAATCAAAAAGAGAGTAGGTCCCAAAACACTCCCCTGCGGTACTCCGAACGAAAGACTTGTCTCATCACTGATATTACCATTTATTGCAACAGTTTGTGTTCGGTCGGCGAGGTAGCTTTTGAAGAGATCCAAAGCAATACCTCTAATACCGATATTTTCCATTTTATCGTGAAGGAGAGGCAGCGAAACTGAGTCAAATGCCTTGGATATGTCCAGGAATATACCAAGTGTCCTTTTTTTTTATCAATATTTTGCACTACATAATCTACTAATAAAAATTTGGAAATCGAACCCGTAATTATCACATATTTTCAATTAGACCTTGTCCCATTGTACCTAGAACGTTTGGACATCGTACAACTGACTATTTAATTTCTAAGTAATTATTGTTATAGAATGTTTAACCAGCGAAGTTAATTATTCAACGACCTAGAAATTATATAACTGGTTGGTTTATGTGAGTTTTTGAAATGCGTAAAAAGATTTATTAGATAAGATAATGTTTTCCATGATTTCCATTGCTTTTGAAATAGTTACTAAGAATTTGAAAAATTTTGGAATTTGCTATTTGTTTATTATAAAAAAGAGATCTCAAAATGACCATATTATATGTATAGTCTATTTCTATATATAAAACTCTTTGGTTACTGAGTGACTATTAGACAGCGCACAGCCGAAACTTTTGTTAAAATTTGGCATGTAGGTGCTTTGGAGAGTGCAGGGGAATATTTCTGGAAATTATAGCGAGACCGGAAAAAATATATATTTCAAAATTTATACTTCACGAAAACTAAGTTTTGAGCGGTCCCTAGAACATTAATTAAAAAAAATAACTATTATTTTGTAATGTCCACTTATAAAACTAATTAAAAGCAAATCGTAAATGTTTAATTTATTTCTTAATCGAAATTATAAATGTTATAATTGATTTAGTTTGTGAAATGCTTAAAGTTAACTTATCGATACTCGCCCAGCACAAATCTATATATATAAAAGGACTCGTGCTGACTGACTGAGGTAAGACGCACGCAGAGCCGTAACCGCTGATGGTAGAAACGTGAAACTTGGGTAGATGTTTATTTTTATATTCTGGACATCCACTAAGAAGGGAATTTCAAAAATTTTAACCGTAAAGGGATGATATAGGGGTTGAAAGTTTGTATGGAATTTTTTTTTATCTGCACCGATTTTCATAAAATGTGAAATTCGGACTCTTAAAAATATTTCATTGAACACGTGTTTCATGGTTTTTAAGAATTCATCCACTAAGGGTTCAAATAAGGGGTTAAAAGTTTAAATGGAAAAATCTTTAAATTACCACCGATTTTTATAAAAAATTAAATTCAGACTGTTAAAAATATTTTATTGAACACGTGTTTCGTGGTTTTTTTAGAATTCACTTCTAATAAGCGAGCGAAGCCGCGCGCGCCCTCTAGTGTATAAATATAGTGTTGTGGGTTTACATAAGAGCTCATTCAGTGTGGCGCTATTCAAAATAAAAACTATGAGTCAACAACATGGATGCTTTTGAATTTTGTTTTAATGAAACCCATATTTAGAATATTTACTTTTTACTAATTTTACTTAGTTTACTATACTAAACTACTCCTCGCCCGTAACTTTTTTTAGAAAAATTCGTCCGATCCGTCCATCAGTAATAGATCGAGTGATTCAAGTGTAAGATTTATATACATATTGCTAGAAACCGGAAGCGGTTAACGTTTAAAAAAAAGAAACAAGATAGAAACACAATATCATTTACATGCTTCTAAATAATTCTGAAAGAGATTCTACGTAATTGCAATAAGAGTTTCCTTCCCATAAGGGCCGTTGTCTACAAGCTACCGCTCCCGATTAATACAATTCCATTGCTTTTATAGTCTACCTATTTCTACTATTTTCTATATACTATTTTCTACTCGAGGAAATGAAATATCTAATATTTTCAACTCCTCGCTCTGGCAAAGCGCGGCGTCCTATTCCACCACTCAACACATAATGACAACCTTAGAATTTAGCGCAGAAATGGGAACGGAATGTGTTAATGGGAACGAAGTGTCTTAATACTGGGTTCCCAAGTACCCTCTACCTACCCTGCGGGATACAGCGCAATGTTAAAGACAAGTACTATAAAAAAGTGTTTTGATTGATAGAACAAGTCACCTTCAGTATTTATATACTCTATTAATCAATCACAACATGACAGTGTTTACAGTTATTTGTACGTAAATTATTTACAGTTAAACGATCTCATGTAAATATTGACTGACAGGTATGTATGTATGTTTGTCTGTTACGCGTTTTTTGTGGAGTATGTACCCACGTACTTGGTTAGCCGATGTTTAAATAGTGGTTTTGTTTGATTTGTATCGACAGGTTCGGTGTTGGTGTTGCTGTTGACAAAATTTAACGGTGTTTCTTTTTTGTTTTATTGTATAAATAGGTGATTTTAAATTCGAGTAGTTGTTTTTTTTTTAGTCAGCGCATTTTTTTGGATAGGCGGAGAGAAAAATCACTTTGGTTTTCAGTTTCGTGTTTAATGTTGAGGAACTAAGCATATTTTCTAAATGTGTTTCATACCTTAGTTAAATTTGAAGCTATAACTTATGTGCAGCTTAGGATGTCCTAACAACGCCACCTCTGCTTTTAACTCTGTATTTTGGTAGACGTATGTATATCTGTTCGTTTGCTTTTTGATTAGAATAGGTATATATGTAGTAGGAAAATTTAGTTTATTTAATTTATTTTCAATTTAAAACGAGCGAGAACAGAGAAATAATACTTTAGATGCCCTCAATAAACCTTGAGAACATTGAGAACTATCACAATTTCATATTAAATGAACTTATAAAATAAGTACGTTAGGTTACCAACAAGAAATATCTAAATTCACATAAGCCCCCCGAGCTTTCTAATCGTGTTTCTATAAACAAAACAATACCACAGCTACACGCGCCCTGACCTCCAGGTCGTTGATAATCACCAAATGTTTAACACATCTGACTTGCATTTATTTTACGTACAATACACGGTTTTATTGTGTATTATTATTTATTTATGATGTTCCATTAAAATATACATGAGATCTGTAAAAGTGGCGGTTGTGGGTTCGCTACCCAATTGAGGGAATATTTTTTATCATTTCTACACTTTGGTAACAAGACAAAGCACGGCGCGGCGTTAACTTCCGTTACTCAACACGTAATGTCTCTCGATCCTGATCGACCTATCGCCTAGGATCGTGTGATAAGGATATTCTTGCCTCCAACGACATCCTCTCAAACAGCCACGTAGTGCTTGTACTTACTTAGCGACAGGGTACCTTCTTTCCTACCTAATTGGTATCGCTGTAAAAGCCAGAAGGGATAACTGCATTAAACTCAAATTCAAAAAAAATCGGAGAGTCTTAATATTAGGTTTCTTCTGCCTACCCAACTGTGTGCGGGATACAGCGTGAAGCTGGTTTATTTTATTTCAAAAAGCAAACGTATTGTCGCGAAAATTAGGTGGAAGGCGGGAAAGAGAGTGCCTTAAAACTAAGTTTTCTGCATGTCCTGCTATATGCGGGATGTGACATAAAGCTAAAAAATACTACAATCTGATCCAACAGTTCCAAGAGACAATAAACGAAATCCCAAGACCAATGTTTCCACTTTAGTAAACATGGATATGGATGGATAAAAAATAACCGAATGCAAGGCGGCGCGGCGCGGCGCAGTAGGCGTAAGGCGATGAATGGATCATCAATATTTGCGTTAATCATCTCGGTCGTTGGCCTTAGACACAGATTTTGTTACACGATCAGTGCACTACTAAAATTAAAGTAACTTTATAAAATTAAAAAAAATTCAGATCATTTTAAAAATACCGTTTATTATTTTATTTAGCATATTTTGTGAAATAATTGGGCTTTATATTTGCTATTTTACATTGTGATCCTGTGGCACAGCGATTGATTGTAAACGACATAGAACTGAGAAGGTTATGGGTTCTATACTTGAGAGTTCCACTCGGGATAATTATTAATTGTATTGTATGTCTTAACAATTAAGTTATTTCTGCTCGAAGCTATTTTTAAAATTTTCCTCATGTCGGTGTCACAGTAAAATCAGTTCGGGAACAATAAAAAAATGTTCTTTTTTTATTTCACACGCAAATGAAATAAAATTTCGTTCCTACAATAATTTGACCATAGTAGAATTTAAACTGCGACTATTTAATACCTGCTATCGTATATGTATATTTTTACATAACTTATTATTAACCATAAAGACATAAAGACTTTATTGTCAGAATAGGGAACAAATTAGCTCTGTATCAATTTCTTACAAACATAAACTTTAATTTTAACTGCGACAAGTCGTGTCGCTGGTACACAATCGTGCGAATGTGCCAGGTTGTGGGTTCTGTTTCCGCTCGAGGTATTGAATTATTTAATATCTTCATTTCCTCCCTCTGGTACCGAGCCATTCTAAATGAGAACGCCTTTAGTGTCTTAATGTAAGTTCTTAGGTTCCCTCAACCTACCTTGCTAAATGCGGGATACAGTGTGAAATGAAAAAAATATATTTTTTGATTTTTTCATATCCAAAGATGTTATTGACATACTCTAAGCACCTACTAACTTCCATGGCGCCACCGCGAATCTCATTTCGATGTTGGCATTGTTAACCGGCCTCTCTGATGGCATGGCATCTCGTACATTCATATAATTAATCGGCCGGAGCGTGTCACTAAATAATCATGTATGTATCTTATATTATATATTTTTTGTGATTGCTGTTGCATTAGATTTAGTGTCTACTTCCGCTAAAGTTGATCGTAATTGGAGATGAAATGATGAGCTCCTTTTGATGTTGTACTTCCTCATACTGAATATGAGATTACTCGTTATATACGATAGAAAGAAGTAAAATAAGTATTTATATAGAAGATTTTTTAATTTCGTTTAAATACATAATAAATAATATAAAAATTAAATTTCTAATTTTTGACTAAGAACTCTATGTTATGTTAGGTTTTTAGGTCTTTAATTTTTTTATTTATAATAAATAAAAATAAATGAGCTTCACGCTGTATCCCGCCCACAGCAGGGTCGGCAGAGGGAAAATCTAGTGTTAAGACACTCCGTTCCCCACTTTCTGCCGAATTCTGGAGGCATTGCGTGTTGAGTGGCAGAACTCAACGCTGCGCTTTGCCTCGACACCAGAGCGAAAAAATGGAAAAATAAAATTTAAGTAAATATTTTATCTACTCGAGTGGGGATCGAACCCACAACCAGTCGGTTTTACAGTCACACTTTGTGCTCCTGCACCACGACTGGCCTTTATTATAAATATTATATCTTTTTCTTTTATATATATTTAATTGTTGGGTAAAAAAAGAAAAGTAAAATTAAAAACTGCCATCAAGCCACATTTAATATCTTAGGGTGGATTACTGATTCATCAAGTGTAAATCCTCTTATACATTACACGATTGAGTAATGACTGTGTAAGCCTTTAATGTTATTAGATATTAGCGTGAATAAGTTATATATCAAATAGGATACAGAATAACTGCGTCCGATACGTTTGAAAAAAAAACCCAGCCTATCTGTCTGTGTGCGAGGGGCTGGCTGGGCTCTACGGGCTCGCCCACCGAGTGTTCCGTACCAAAATGTTCTGAAATTCAAGCTTAGTTTAGTCAGAGCCCTTTTATCTGGTACCTCAATTAAACTAGCGGCTTTAATACCAAATTTTGTCCTCCTTTTGTGACTAATATTTTTTTTGGATTTAACCATAAATGTATAGTTTTTTGATTTTTTCCTGAACTAGTACTACCTGTAGACGCTAGCTATCAAAATTCATAATTCTATGTATACTGTTACTTGAATATATATTTTTTTATAAACTTGTTTCTTTTGAGTAAGTTATTATATTTAAATATGTATATAGTTTTTTTTACATTTTATTTTAATGATGAAGTACTCAAAAGATAAAATACTTAAAAGAGATCCGTTATCATTCTATGCCCAGTAAAATATAATTAAACTTTGTTACAATAACAAAAAAGATAATGTTTTTTTTCTATCGCTTTATATTATAGTTTGTTCTGATGAGCGGCGGCACGGCGATTTTTAATATTATAATATAAATCGTAAGTAAACATTTGAATATATGTTTTCTTGTGTCTGACATTTACATACAAAAAGTATATTTTGATCGATCGATCGAACCAAAAGTTACTAAAGTCACTGCGTTTAACCAAGCAAACCTTTCAGCTTTATGACATTAGAACAGATATAGGAGTTTAAAATATTGACTTTTTTAATAAAATTGAAATTTTAATATACATTACCGTATAAAATTACTGGTATCTTGTAACATCGCGTAATTGGATTCTAAATCTTCAATTTAATCTTATTAGAATCGCAACATTCATCGATGTTACGCCGCTTATCTGACTGATTTACTGTAATTATAAAACGTAATAAGCTTACATTTCAATATGGAAATCAATTTTCTAAAATTGGAAGTGTATAAATTGTAAAGAGTCGTGGCGCGGCCTGTATGCTGGTGTGCCTTGTCTTTTTAGAAAAATAAAAAAAATCGCAATCTGACTCTTGACTTAATTCCTTTTGACCGGGAGTTCCGGCACATCCTGGGGTGGGTGTACGCCTAAATTGCGATTAATGAATAATAGTTCTTTGAAAGGTTAGTTCTTTAATTATGCAGTTCCAAGCGTGCCAGTTGAGCACAATTTTCTATAATTATGGAGAGATCTTATTTTAAATAATTTCAAAAGTCATACTCCACTTTTTGTCGTTTTAAGTGACATTATATGTAGTATTGCGGAACCCAACACCACGTAAACATTTTTATACATTATTTCCCCAAAGTCAGGATTGAACCTACAACCTTCGCGTGTACAGTCAAACACGTTACAACTATGTCAGCGATAATTTGTAATAGTCAAGACCTATCCAATCTCATTAGGCTTATCGGATGCAAAATCGCTGTACCGACGAACAGGTACCACTTGAGTAATGTTTGACTAGGGCTGCCTAGTTTCACTTTATCCGGTCTAATGTACTGCTATTACTATAATAAATGAGCTGAGTATGTTGATAATGTTGCAAGACAAATTGTCTCTGTGATTTATGTTGATAGTAAAAAAATATTTACACGTGGTGGGTGGGTTTTAACGCCGCAATTCGTCTCAAAAAAATAAACTATTGTAAATATTAATTTTCTACCAGAATAGAATTCAAACATACGACCATCAGAATTCTAACATACTCAATTCTTAAGAAAAGTTGATTACATGCCTAACGAAGCCTTATTCATTTCTCAAGAGAATATTACGTTATCTAAAAATCTCCGGTTTATATCTCCATGCAAATGCTGATGGAGTAGGGTTACATCTCGCCAGTGGAAAATAAAATGTAAAAGTCGACTGCATGTTTACAAGTGTTATATTTTGATACGTATCTGTTACTACCTGTCGCCGGCTATTAGTTTTATCGTTTTTATACGTTAGGTAGAAATATTTTATATATTAATTATGTAGTACCATTTTAATATTTTTCTTACAAATTTTATATTAACCAAAATATCTTTTTTTTATTTTTATGCTGTATTCCACATAGGGCAGAGTAGGTCTGTGCTTTTCTAGTGAATCTAAAGTTAAAACCATCATTTTCTGCCGAATTTTCGAGACATTGCGTGGTAAGTAGTGAAACTCAAAGCCAAGAGCAAATAATAAAAATTGTATAATCATTCCCTCGATTGGGGATCGAACCCACTACGCTGTTCCTCTGCTTAACGACGGCTCTGAAATCTACTTTGTTTTATTCATTTTCTCTTACATTTTTATCCCAGTAGATATAAGCATATACAAAATAAAAAAAATAATTAATAGTCTCCAGTAATTCGTAGTGGGTTTACATTTTCAAGACTCATCGCTTGCAGTTTATTTATAGTTTTATTAAGTAAGCGCTCAAGGGCAGGCTGGATAATAAAAAATGTTCGAAAGCTAAGAATAGATTAAATTAAATTGATCTCATTTAGTAGTAGCTGCTAAGTGTCATTTTGTTACTTAAAATGGAATAAGAAATATTATCTGTACTTGAGTTTTTCTGCAATATTTTAAGCGATGTCAGTTGTTTATTTTTGTATAGGCATAGTTTGTGTTTTGAGTGTTGAAACTCATCGTGACTCTTTTACCGATTATTTTTTAACTTGGCCCATTACATACGTTATGATATTATTATGATCTAGATGGGTTAAAGTTGTTGTGTTTTTAGTGGCGGGGCTTAACACAGCTCTTAGGCTTGCCAGAGGGATCGAACCCATTATCAACATGTTAACAACAGGCAGACCCTCACACGACGCTACAGCTTTCTAAACAAACACTTTTCCACGTCGAATTTGAACCAGTAACCATTCTATAATATAAATATTAAACACTTTCAACATTATATATTAAACGTGTTAGCGGAAAATATATGCTAATAGACACATTATCTATCAATGTATCTCCCCGGTCGCACGTGAATACACCATCAATAAATAAATAAACATCGATAACCCTAGCCCATTAGGTTTTTGTACCGTTACACAGCTAACAGCTAACTGGTTCAATGCCGGCCCACGGTGGATAAATATGCTTACCTTATGTTTGGTTTGCGCAAATGAAATATATTTCAGTTTTTATCGTTTTAGGTTTTACTTTCGTTGATGTACTTGTGGTGTGTTGGATTTTGATACAGAGGAAACTTTCTGTGTAAATATTATATGCATTGTTGTTTTATAGACATTTTTGAATTCATTTATTGTGTCAGTGTTAAACGAGACTTATATATTAATATGTACTTGCGAATGTATGCACCCTATTTTGACGAAATACTTAATTGAAAGAAAGTCTTGGGTATATTCAGTAAACGTAAAAAGAACTCTGAAATATTTCAGTGTTGATTAAAAATTAAAGTAAAAATGTTAAAAAATTCCGTAAATTACAAAAAAAAAATATTTGATCTTTACAATGTGACAAGATAGCTAGTCCTATTGAAACTAACAGATTGTTGAATAGAACAACAGCTTACAATACATTCTAAATGTTTCGTGCAATAAATTCAACTTCAAAATTGCCTAAGGATGTAATGTACAAGCAATCATAAGATCATCAGGGGTCATCCAAACATACCTACATATGATTTATTATATAGTGGGAGCTAGAACAGAGGAAATAAGTTGTTTTCTCATATATTTAATCAATTCTCTTTGTTGCAGGCATCAATGGACCTTCCTCCGGATAAAGCGAAACTACTTCGGAATTACGATCTGGAGAAGAAATGGGAGATCATATGCGACCAGGACATGGTACAGGCGAAAGACGCGCCGGCACACTACCTCAATAAACTGCGCACCTACCTCGATCCGAAAGCTTCTAGAAGTCATAGAGTATGTATTTTAAAACTTATTTTGAAAATCTGATACCTTATTTTATAGGCCATGTAGTGCTTCCAGTGGAGCGACAAGTCAAGTTATATTTAACTGACCATGCCTATTAAAAATCTGGATTAAACCTCTGTTCCGACTATTTGTTTAAAAAGTCATACAGGTTTTTTAATACTCCGCCATGACTGAAGTAATTTCATGCGATACACACATGATATGTGTGATATCTGGGATATTGTAATAAAACTATGATATGAAGTATTTTTGTTCGTACAGTAAGTTATTTTTAATAAATTTTTGTATCGTCGCTTTCATGGTGAAAAGAGTCAGGTAAAATAAGCACATTTAACTCAATTTCCTATCCGTTATTGTCGCTTCACCTGCGGGGTCCAACTCAAAATCGAATTTCACAATCTCTCATCTTTTTTCTACCCATTCTTGATAAACAGACTACTCAAGAAATTATTAATTCTAGACAGTGGTCTCTGAGAGCGCGCTCTGTCAAACCAACTCTTTAGTAGGCTTTATGATATAAGTATAGAGTATGAATTTTGCCAAAGTTTTAGCTTGGCACTCCTCACCACCAAATCGACGATGCAGTACATACATTTATCCTAATTCAAGAGTTCCATACAGTGCACCGCCCTATAGGATACCGTTATTGCAAAGTGCAGTACAGCTGACTGCGTCGCAACGATACGTACCCACGTACTGTACTGTAACTAATCGTGTTACCGCAAAACACAAATACAAACAACTGTTCTATCAGATACATATATATGTGTAATATTAGATTTCCATGTTATTAGTATATTGTTTCTATGTAAATTATTAGTTGTTGTTTGTTGGTTTGATGTTATCTTCTTGATTAGGCTTGGGATCTATGAGGTTTTTTTTAGATATTATTACTCCGTACCTACCAGTGAAGGTTAGGCACTAGGTTCCTTCTAACCTCCGTATTGAGATACTTCTTTAGCCACTCTACTACGACTAATTTTCTGTTGAGTAGAGGAACTCAACGACGATTTGTTTTGTAAATAGAGCTAGTAAATGAAAAAAAAAATCATTTCCCTAATCGGTAATCGAACTCACAATAGTCGCGGCGTAATAGGTTCCATTTCTTATATTAATTCTAATAACTTGAATATGCTATCTAACAATATTCTACAGACCATAGCATTATAGAATTAAACGTCAAATACTTATAAGTTATAACATCTTTGTGATGACTCACGTGTATGTTATTAGTAGACGACGTTATTGGAGATACTCCGCGAGAGTGTTACGTCATGCCTATTGTCACTGTCTGTCCGTCTGTATTGTATAGCTATATTATATTGGTAAGTAGGCTTAATGATTTCCTACTGGCGCAGTGGATGTGTGTGATCGATTGTGACGGTTGCGGGTTTGAAATTTGAATGTTAATCAAGGAGATGATTTTATATGCTTACTTTTAACATAGTTGATCTTTATACTTCGCTAAGTATTGGAAGCGAATTAAAACGCAATCTCATAGCATGAAGCTAAAATGAAGAAAAGCGTGATTAGAAATTGGTATATCTACTCAGAAAATAATAGGAATTGATAAAGATAAATGTAGTTAATGCGCTGTTATTTAATTTTGTAACTCTTCAAAATCTGTGGTGACCTTCGGAGTTGTTCGAACACGAGATATGAACTTAGGAAGGGCTCTTAAAAAAAATACTTTGTCCGATAAAACTTAATCTTGCATAAAATGTATAAAGGAATCACAATGAGATTAAGAAACCACAGATCGCAATGAAATTAAGAAAAAAATAAACAAAAAAACATGGACTATAAATCTGTGTTGTGTTCTACACATTTAAAAACTAAAATAATCACGTGTGGTCATATCCAAGTAGTTGTGTAGGTAGGTCCAAATATATGTAGATATTTATTGTTAAAGGTTTATAAATAATTTTGCTCAATCACCATATGGTGCTCTTAATCTGGGGGCACGGCAGTGCCCCCGCCAAGTCGAGCAAAAAAAAGCGGCACGGCCGTACCATACTTTTCTCGAAGCAATTCAGGCGATTTTCGACCCCTCTATAATGTCGTTGTGGATAAAACAAGAAACCTGAATTTTCAGTAACTAATCAGGCATTATATAAACACGGTATATTTAAAATTTTAATCAATTTGAACCAGTAGTTTAAGAATGACAACTTGTTAAAGTTTCTAAATTTTGTCACTCACTGACTGACTCACCGATCATCAAAAGTCCAAGGCACTTCTAGCAGACATAGAAGCTTCAAATTTAGAATACAAATAGAGTTTAGTGTCTTAATCATGGGAAAACTTAAATATTTTGGAATTTCGGTCCAGTTTTCCAAATACACCAACTGCATGAATAACTTTGTAATCCTATATAAATGTATAGGATTACAAGGTTACATATGCAGTTAATGAATCAATATTACTGTATAATAGAAAATAATAAGTGTAGATAGGTACTAAAAAGTAGGACTCTACAAAAAGAAGTGAGATGCCATCAAAAACATCCTGTAAAAAAACCCAAGTCTCGCAGCTCAGCCTTTCTACCGTAAAAAATTGTGAGATCCATGTAATACCAAGTCGGTTAATCTATTTAGTCTCTACTTAAAGGACCTTCTGTCTTAAGTTATTACATAAGTTATTATCATGAAAATATTAAAAATATTTTACGTTTTAAACAAATAGATCGACTTGGACATCGCATGTTTTGATTATTAGTATGTATCACACTACACAGCACGACGGGCCAGCAACCGAATTCCTCACCAGAGTCCTTCCGAATATGATGTCTATTATGTCTTTCGATAGGTTGTGTTTTCATGCGATGTCCACGTCGATCTATTTGTTTAAAACGTAAAATATTTTTAATATTTTCATGATAATAACTTATGTAATAACTTAAGACAGAAGGTCCTTTAAGTAGAGACTAAATAGATTAACCGACTTGGTATTACATGGATCTCACAATTTTTTACGGTAGAAAGGCTGAGCTGCGAGACTTGGGTTTTTTTACAGGATGTTTTTGATGGCATATTTTTTACACTCAAGTTTTGTCCTTCGCAGAGTGTATCCTAGGAGAAATAATAGAATAACTAAGTTAATAAAAAAAGCAGTTTCACACTTATTCCCACAGGTTAGGCGGAGGGAACGTAACGTTAAGACACTGCGTTTCCCAATGTCTGCCCAATTTTCCAGATTGGGTGCTAAGTGGCAGATTTTGTCTTATTGTCCAGAACGAGAAAAGTAAAAGTAATTCATTTTTCCGAGTAGGAAATGAACCCACAACTGTCGCGTTTATAGCTATAGGAGCATTTTGTGCCGCTGCATCACCACTCCTCCATAGTAAAGTCTAAGATAATTTTATCCATAAAACAGAGAAGAAATACGAAAATTGTAATTGCAATGGCAAGTGTCGCTATAACTTATTTTAATTTTATCGTTTATTATTAATGCGACACATTGTGGGTTTGATTCCCACTCGTGGAAATGGAATAATTATTAAATTTCCATTTCTTCGCTCTAGCGTCAATGAGTTTAGGGTACGCAATGCCTCCAGAATTTGGCGGAATTTTTCTTAACAAAAAGTTCCCACGTTTCCTTTGCAGACCATAATCTTACCTTTGAGCGGAGACAGCGTGAAGCTCAAAAAATGATGATATATATACCTATACCAATAAGGTTATTTCCCTGAACAAAGAGTGCAAACATTCTCTAATGATTGCCATCTGATTTCTGAATGTTAGATTCAGTGAGGTCACACGTTGGTAGGTCGAGTCGCATTCGCGGCACAATTATAACCTCTGACTCACATTAAGATGTATATCGTACCTTATGTTCGCATAATATGTTAAATTTACTTAGTTTTCGGTTGGTAAGTACAGGTTCGAATTAATTTCGTCAGAATTTTTAAGGCTGTCGTGGCGCAGCAGCACAGCCTCTGACTGTTAAAGCGGCGGTTATAAGTTCAATTCCCGCCGCTTGTTGAAAATGATTAAAACATTAAAAAAATAAAACTTGAATGTTAATAACGACGCTACAATAATTACAATTTTTGACAAAAAAAAAAACTGACACACCGGATCCCATAATCCTTTCCAATAAAAAAAGAAATAGAAGTCGGTTGGTCGTGATATAGTATTATTTGTCCATTTGTCGCGCACATACTTAATGCAAATTTAACATTTTCTCATGGATAACACTGTCAGAATTGGTCAATTTCTGACAATGCTATAAAATGGGACTACACGGTAAGCACCAGCTTTCAAATAAAAAAAAGAATTATCCAAATTGGTTCACCCAGTCAAAACTTCTGAGGTAGCTAACATAAAAAATACAGTAGAATTAATAAACTGGTGCACTGATGAAAACCGGTTAAAAAAAGAAAATGTATTATAATAATACTTAAATTTAAATATACAATCAATAACTTTATAATATATTATAATAGTTCCATAGACCCATCACCTATTACTTCCACCATCTTGAGCTCACGGTGGGCGTACAGCGCTCGTAACTATACGAAAGGAATGTTTACTTATAAGGACGTGACCCAATCTAGACTTGTTATGACCATAGTGCCTAAAGTATCGTAGATATTTTATATGGTCGATTCGTGATTGCCGAATGTAGAAATATATTAGAGATTCGTTTTTATTTAGCTTCACGCTTTATCTCGCAAGTACTAGTGTATTTGCGCGGGTTCAATGGTCAAACTCAATGCCGTGCTATGTCTATCAGAGCAAGGAAATCAAAAAAAACCTGTGAAAAGACCCCTAAACCGCTGCGTACATAGTGTCTTAAGGCTAGGTTCCTATGAGAGGGACCATACATAGCCTACAGTGCTATGTAATATATGTATATAAATATGGTACTTGATCATTGTAATTTTTAATCTTGCTGTCTCTGTATGTTGTTAGCGCTAATCAATGTGACCTACTGACACCTATAGGAACGACATGACTGTAGCTTCAAATTTTATGTCACTTACATATAATATCATAGACTATATAAAGACAGACTCAGAAGTTTTATACAACTATAGTTCCTATATTGCCATAGGAAATTATATTATATTTAAACTATTTTCATTTTCCCGCTCTGGTAATCAAAAAGTGACGGATGAGTTCCGCCATTCCACCTGCAATGTCTGGAAAATTCGGCAAAACTTTTTTTTTGTGTGAATAAAAAATATTTTATCAAATAAGAATGTACCCTGGATATATAAAATGATAAATGTATGCGAACTTTGATAGCACCAGCGTCACGACAAATTATATGAAGAAAGCTTTTCAAGCTTTCTCTTCTCTGATTACAAATCTTTATTTTATTTTGTTTTGCTTGCAGAAAAGAAAAATGGTCGGCGACTCCACATCGACACAAGTTCTTAGGGATTTAGAAATATCGTTACGAACCAATCATATCGAGTAAGTATGAATAAATGATTATCGTTTATATTATTAAGTGCCTTGTAATTTTTCTCAAAAGATCGTAAATTAAAGTAGGTTAGTACGTTAGGTATGTTAGGTTAGGTAGTATGTTAGGAGTATAAAATGAGCAATTCAGAAATTGTCTATGTATTTTAATATAAACATACAAAAAATTAAAATTGGGTATATTAAAGTTCACATTTCAGTAGTCAGTTTAAGCTGGACTTCCTAAGTCCTTTCTCTCCTTTTGAAGAGAATTAGAAGAATATGATTTTTTTTCGCTCATTTGATGGAAAAATGATGTAATTATATTTTAAAAAAAAAATGAGTTTGGTCGTTGTTGCACCAAATGAGCGACATGCTTATACTTGACTACTGTATACTGTAATTAAAATATTGCTGCTTGGATAGATGGGTGCGGGAATTCCTAAATGACGAGAACCAAGGGCTCGACGTGCTCATCGACTACCTGAGCTTCAGGCTGAGCATGATGCGCCACGAGCAGAGGATAGCGCTGGCCAGGAGTCAGTCCTCTGACGCTATTAACCAGGGTATGTTTACTTATCCTTATTAGAGAATAAAATATATATTCGTGACACATTATTTTGATATTCACAAAATGTAACATTAACTATGACATTAAAACATATAATGTGCTGAGTGAGGGGTTTTCAGTGGTTTGGGTAACAAGATTATAGTTTTATATATAGAAATTTATGAGAAAATTACAGTATAAATTAGAAAAAATAATGTATTTTATTCATACGATTTACGATTATTACGATTCATCTATACATACATTAATTTAAATAAAATAAAATTTATAAAGACCTATTGCATTTTTTAAAGTTTTCCAAACAAAACCAAAAAAAATTATTAATTTATGTAAGTAAGAGTCGTCCTCCACTTACAATGACTTTTGTTGTACTATTTTGCCGCTCCGTTCACTTTGGCTACTCCGCTAATGAGTGAAGCTCAAATAATATATTTATGAATATCATATTCGAAACTGCAAGAATAACAATTTTTTGATTCGTCAAACCGTACAAAACCTCTTCCAGCCAATACAACAACATCAGATTGCACTGCAACGGAGCCCAACGGCACTCTAAACTCCACCTGGCGTCGTAGAGCTAGGTCGGCTGACTCCGACGGAGAGACAGCGGGCAGCCCGGCAGTGGCCCGGCGACGGACGAGACACGCGGCCAGGCTAAACATGGGAGCCTCGACTGATGATATACATGTTTGTATCATGTGTATGAGGGCTATTATGAATAACAAGGTGAGTTTAATACGGGAATTGAAGTAATTTGAGCTAGATTTCATCGCATCTATGTAAAATGGCTGTCCCAAATCTATCTGGCCTAAGAACTCGTTAACTACTTGTAACTTTTGACTCTAAGTGCCAAATGTTTGAAGTCTGTTAGTATTGAGTTAGATATATAAAATATTTTAACTGAGGGAGTATTTTATTGTACTCAATTTGTTATTTATTTAAAAAAAAATTAATGTTGTTTGTTTAAAACTTAATAATTTTGTTATAAGAAGTAAACAGCCTATTAAATCACGTTTATAACAAAAAAACACTTTAATTATTATAATAATATTTATTTTATTACTTTCAGTACGGTTTCAACATGGTAATTCAGCACAGGGAGGCTATCAACAGCATTGCTCTATCTCTAGTCCATCATTCCCTAAGGACTAAAGCACTAGTTCTAGAACTCTTGGCCGCCATTTGCCTGGTGAAAGGCGGCCATCAAATTATACTATCAGCTTTTGATAACTTCAAAGAAGTAGTCGGAGAGCCGAGGAGGTTTCACACACTGATGGAGTATTTCATGAATTATGATACATTCCATATTGAATTTATGGTGAGTTGGTGTTTTTTTGCTATGTTCAAAATATATTTGCTTAGATGAAATAGTGACTTATATAAAAATTAAGAGAAAAAAATCAAATAATAAAATTTAACGTTTCTCTCGATTTTCCGTTTTAGATGGCAGAATCCTAATGAAATTGCTTTATCAGAGATTCGTTTTAAAAACATAGACACAGCAACTATGACGTATAATGTTTCAACTAATTGAATATATTTTTATTTTTATTTATTAATTAATTTATTTATTTTGTATTTCTTTTACCAGGTGGCTTGTATGCAATTCGTGAATATAATAGTACATTCTGTAGAGGACATGAATTTTAGAGTGCATCTGCAATACGAATTCACTGCACTTAAGTTAGACGATTACTTGGAGAGGCTGAGACATTGTGAAAGTGAGGATTTACAGGTATGTTTACTTTTTCATATAATCTGTGTCATTCTATGTAACAAAATGACTTGTATATCAATAATCTCTACATTTTTTGGTATACAGGTTCAAATCTCGGCGTACCTCGACAATGTGTTCGACGTAGCAGCATTAATGGAGGATAGTGAGACCAAGACTGCTGCTCTGGAGAAAGTCAACGATTTGGAGGATGAATTAGCGCATGTATGTATTTATTTATATATTTATATTTGTTTTTGAAATGGTATGTCTTAAAAAAAATATCAATATTTATTAACCTACTTTAGAAAAATCATTTTATGATCACATGGAAAATATGTTTTTAACTTTGATCTAAATAAATAGAGACAAGATTCAAAAATAATACTTATATCATACATTAACATTTTTCATAACTAAAAAAAATTAGAACCTGCAACTTACACATTTATTAATGATTAAAATTGATTTGCAGGCCCACGAACGTCTAACAGCTTTAGAGCGAGAAGCGATAGCTAAACAAGCTACTCTCGAAGCTGAGTTAGCACAAGTGAGACACGAACGCGACCAGCTCGCAGAAGCCAGGAGACAAGTTGTAGAGGAGGTTAGTGTTGGTTTAAATTCAAGTTATGGTTATATGGTTAAGACTTAAGACTACTTTCTCACATTAGGAAGGTTGTACTATAAAAGATAACATCTGAAACTTTATGAACTGATTGTTTTTTTTTAGCTGGATATTAAATTCCGCATATAGCAAAGTGAGAGGGAACCTAGTGTTACAGGACCTTCATTCCTCTCGTGATTTTCTATAACTTCATATAAATGATTACGAGTTTTACTATATATTATTGTAATTTGATATTTAAGGTGTCCACACTAAGGCGAGCGCAACAAGACTCACGGAACAGACAGTCCATGTTGGAATCCAAAGTGCAGGAATTAGAATCTCTTACCAAATCCCTTCCACGGGGTGCTTCAAGTGAGTCTAAAAATTTACATAACGACATAGTAGCCCTAAAACACCCCATTCTGTCTGTTCAGCAACGACAACGGTTCGGCACCAGAAGCCAGATTTCTAAAAGTAAAAAAAAAATGCAAAGCGTGGGGCCGCGCCGCCACACTGAGTTAGAAGGCATCTTTGGAAATTTTATATAAGACATACTAATTCCCCATTTTAAATAGTTTGAAAACTACACTGATTCAACGGGGATTAGCTTCAATAATAAAAAATTCCAGAGGTCCCGTTAGATGAAAAAGGTGACTTGGAATTACATTGTTTTACAATTTTATATACATTCTACAATTTCTTCTGATTGTTGTGAGAATGCTTGATTTTATAAAAAAAATCATTGACCTCCTAACTTTATCAATGTGACCTGACCTAATTATAATATTTTGTAGTGGAAATTGTAAAAATAACTTAATTTAATTTTTTTTTTAAATACTGTATTTTATTTTGAGAATATTTTTATTAACAACATAAATGTCTAGTTTTTAAACGATGATGTGTTATTAAGTGATTGGGCACCTACCCAATGTCACACCACACTGTTTCTAATAAAATGGGTGGAATTTAAGTTTCGTTACATTTTTAATTATAAAATCTTTCCTTCCAGTGGGTGCTATATCAACACACACGCTATGCAACGGCACCCTAAACGGTCACATCTCACCTCCCCTCACCAACGGAGACTCTCATCTCCCGCCTCCACCCGCGCCTACCCCTCCCCCATCTTCCCCTCTCCCGCCTCCCCCGGCACCCTTGCCACCTCCACCGCCTCCTCCAGTTCTCCCTCCGCCCCCTCCAGCTCCCCCTGCCCCCCCTGCTCCGCCAGCCCCCGGGTTGATGGCCCCTCCACACCACACGGACGCAATGACGATAAAGCGGAAGGTGGACACGAAGTATAAACTGCCAACGTTGAATTGGATAGCGCTGAAACCGAATCAGGTGTGTTTTTTTGGCTTCAAATTATATTCTGTATTGCAGGGTCGGTAGAACAACATTTGTACTCGTGGTCCGTACCTTTGTCTAACTTTTTCAAAGTTACAAGTTGTAATTGTATTTTATTTTTGTCTGCTACGCGGAACAAAATGTTAAGACAATTCGTTTCTCACAAGCTGTGTAAGTTTTTCGTTGTTATCAGCTTTATAAATAATATATCGTCGATGTCATTGTGGGGCAGTGTCGATGACATCATATTATTATAATTTTTTACATTGTATTGTTTAATCACTACGGACACGTCATCATATATTTCTAAAACTTTTTTTCTGCTACTTAATATAGGCATTGAACTAAGATAATTATATGTAGGTTTTCGATTGAGTATTGTATAGTAGTATTGTGTAACAGGTGCGAGGCACAATCTTCAACGAGCTGGACGAGGAGCGTCCGCGGCGCCGCATCAACTTCGCGGAGTTCGAGGAGAAGTTCCGCATCGGCGGCGCCGGCGCCGCGCCCGCGCCCTGCGACGACGCGCTCGCCTCCTTCCCCAGCAAGCGCTTCCGGCGCCCCGACACCGTGTCGCTGCTGGAGCACGCGCGCCTGCGCAACATCGGTGAGCCATTGCGCACTCTATAAGTGCCGGAACTCAGAGTGCATTTTTCCCGACTGCTGAGGAAGGGTTATGTTTTTCGCGCGTATCTTGTATGTATGTAATATTCTTTATTACCTCATATCTCCAGAACCGCTGAACGGATTTACACAATTAAGGTATCGTTAGATTCGTATTAGCAACCCAAGTGTTCTTAGACAGGTGACGTTAAAAGAAAATAATCATGGCGGCTGTGGGACGCCATTGGACTTAGTGAAAAAAAAAAATCGTTTCGAATACCACAATATGGGTATCAAATTCAAGAGCTTAATACGAGGATTTCAAAAAAGTATATCATGATTATCATTACTATAATGATTTCTAACAAAAACGTGAAAAATAAAAAATATTTGTAAAAACAAAAACCCCGACTGCATAAAACTAAAAAGAAAATAAACAAGCCCAATAGTTTATTAGGATTGACAGTCGGGACCTATAAGTAATTCTTCAATCAATAAAATCTTTACCAGGAACCTCGCTTAATTTAAAGAGGTCCCGACTGTTAATCCTAATAAACTATTGGGCTTGTTTATTTTCTTTTTAGTTTTATGCAGTCGGGGTTTTTGTTTTTACAAATATTTTTACTTATGGTTTCGACTAGCTTTAAATTAATTTGTATATTTGATTTCGACTACAAAGTACTTGCTAATATAAATATTTTTAATTCAATATAAAATTAGAATTCATTTTTTAGCCATAACTATGGATAAAAATTACTTTCAGAAATTATTTATATATTTCAGTTAGTTAAAAAAACGTTTAGATCTTCATTGTAAATAGACATTAAAACATTTTTTTTCTATTTACAGCTATTTCCCGAAGAAAACTTGACACACCAGTAGAAAAAGTGACATCGGCCATCCACACACTAGACCTCAAACAGTTACCGTTAGAAAGCGTAGAAATTCTACAAAGAATGGTACCCACTGAGGCAGAACAGAAAGCCTACAAAGAATATGTATCCGAAAAGAAGAATATCAACCAATTGACCGAAGAAGACAAATTCTTAATGCAACTGGCTAAAGTCGAAAGAATCTCAGCGAAACTTTCCATAATGTCCTACATGGGCAACTTTTATGACAACATACACTTAATAACACCACAAATACACGCAATTATATCAGGATCGTCATCGGTCAAATCGTCCCAGAAATTGAGGAATGTTCTAGAAATTATTTTGGCTTTTGGTAACTATTTGAATAGTAGTAAACGTGGTCCGGCATATGGGTTCAAGTTGCAATCATTGGATACCTTAATGGATACGAAGTCAACGGATAAACGGGTTTCACTCCTTCACTATATTGTGGCGACCATTAGACAAAACTTCCCTGAATTGATGAATTTCGATTCGGAACTCATGTATATTGATAAAGCTGCCCAAGGTTAGTTGATTTGGTGTTTGTTAAGATTTCTGTTTATGCTTACATTTTTGGTTCATCTACCATTTTTAATTATCATCATTTTTATATATTATATCATTTTTTTAAATGTCGATCCATTTACGATTTATATCGTATTTTTATGTCCTAATTAGTGTATTATCAGTATATGATTAAGTATATAAAATATTTTTTTTATTGTATCTTAAATGTGTTTGTTTTCCCACTCTGGTGAGACAATGTTCTAAGCGGAATACAGACCGTGATGCAAAAGTAGTCTAGAGTGCTTCTACAGTAGCTGCGGATTAGTTACATTATTTTTTTCTAAAAATACATATTACAACCTTTCAAATTAACTTTCTCCTAAACCTATCTTCAATGGAAACTAAAAATATATTTTCTATATAATATTTCCAGTGTCACTAGAAAACATAATAACCGACGTGTGCGAGCTCGAGCGCGGCATGGAGGCGGCGCGGCGTGAAGCTGAGGCCCGAGGAGCTGCACATGTCTTAAGAGATTTTGTTGCTAATGCCGTTGATAAACTGAGGAGGTTACGCGCTGAGGCTAAATTGGCACAGGTAAGGGAGGGAAGTGTAGTGGGAGAAAGGAGTTATGGGGCAGAAAGGGTTAGTAGCGTGAGGGGGGTGTTAGTAGAGGAGTGAGAGAATTAAATTTAGTAGAGGAGAGAATTAGAGATGTCGTAAAAAATGTGACCCTTTTGTTTCATAATTCAGATTTTCATTTTTATGAAATATTATTAATTTATTAAAAAAATAATGTGTCTATTAGGACTCATTTGCGTCTTGCGTGGAGTACTTCGGTGAGGCGCCTCGCAGTTGCGACGCTAACGCTTTCTTCTCGTTGCTCGTCAGGTTTACGAGGGCTTTTAAGGTAAATATTTATATTTTTTATATGTACTTATTAATTATGTTCTGTTCTGGTAAAAATTTAGGCCATGCACAGTGTGTGCATTTTTTGTAACGTATATACGTTGCATTTGAGTTTTGGGATTGCTTTAATTTTTTTGCTGTGCCTTTGGTTTATTTTATTGTCTGGTTGCCTAGAGAAGCGACAAATTTTACTCACTTTTAACTGTGAGATTTTTTTATTAATTTATTTTTTTATGTATATTATACTGTGCACAAATTGCAATACAGCGAATATAATTGAACGAAAAAATATTATTTTAGCAAGCAGACATGGAAAACGAACAACGCCGGCGGCTTGAGCAAGCTGCACACGCCGACAACATAGATCCTGCCAAAGCTAAGCTTGTACAGAAAAAACAACAGGTAAAATATATTAAATTTATCTATAAATATATAAAAAATAAATGTATATTATATGTATTTATTATTATTAAGTACGAAATGTGATGTGCAATTTTGAATGATTATTAGTTTTTTTTTTAATAATTAATTGATAAGGAAAATCGATTTTTAATATTTCGATTACTTTTATTATTTTTGCTATATTGTTTTTTTTTTGTTTCGTTTATGTGAATAATTGGTAAAAAAACATTCACTTCTTAAATTGAGTGATAAAATCAATCTATTTAAAAAAATATTTACCGAGATATAATTAATGTTGTTCAATTTATTTCAATTATAGTCTTAATTTAATCTCAATTAGCTTTGAAATAAGTTCTGTTATTTACATATTGTAATAATAAAAAGATAAAAAACTAAAAGTCAATTGTAAAAGTTTTTTAATATTTAATGTACTTTAAATAGTAATATAATAATATAATATTAACATATAATTTGCTTCAGTGGTGAATGGAGTCATGCTGTTTGAGTAGTGTTGAGTTGCATATCATTTTTATTTTACTATCTGTAGATTCAATACTTATTTTATATGAACCTGCTAACACCTCGATTGTTATTTAAATTTAATATTATTAGTTGATCTTTTAACCACTTTCATGCTGTTAATCTGTATTAGTGACAAAATATTATTTTATCATTTTGGTTGCATAAGAGTTTTTGTTTTATACGTTTTGATGCAAAGAAAAATAAATGTACATTTTAATCTCTATTTTTCTTGTGGAATTCACAATGAATTTGAATCTCTCTTTAACTTCAGATTAAAAAAATATGTTATAGCTTATCTTAGATCTGAAGCTATGATAGAGAAAGATAAAGACAGCATCACTTCGAGGTCGGACACTTTAAGGCCGTCGTAACGCAGCGGCACAGTGTAGGTCATTAATATTTATTATTTTCATTTCCTCGCTCTGGTAACAAGACGAAACGAGGAGTTCAGTTCCGCCGTTTAATTAATGATGTCTCGAAAATTCGATGGAAAGTGGGAAACACAGTATCTTAACACTAGGTTCCCTATGTCTGCCATGAAAGGTGGAGGACATATATTTTAAAGTGGCATTTAGTGGTTAAAAGTTTAATACGTTTTATATTCAGTATATAATATTGAAGTTGGCTGGTTCTTTAAATATCTAACTTTATATATTATATTTTCTAGATGCTTTCATAATCAAACCAAATATATGTTTTCTTATATTTTATTTCTGAAATGACTTATGAAAGTGTTTAGTTTTTTAAAATAACATATCTTATCAAAACATTAAAAAAACTATTTATATTAATATTAGAAAAACACCATATAATAGAGTAAGAGTGTTTTTGATATTTTAACTTGGTGTTGGATATTTTAAAATTATCGATGTGGCAACATTGTTTAAAGAAATAGATAGAGAGAATAAATATTGCGTTTGTGAAATTTTATTATTTCATATAAATATGATTTTTAAAATTGGACGAATATAGATGATATTGTGGCGCAACTGAAAAATATTTTCATATGGAAATTGTTATTTATTATTTAGGCGGACTGGCTTACATTAAAAATACTTTAATTATATGGGTTTTTCATTATCAATGTCATTTGAATGGCTCGAAAGTGGATAACGCAATGTCCTAACACTAAATTCTCTTCGAAAAATACGAAAGATAAATAAAAATAAGTTTTTTTCGTTTAAAACGTCCATAATATCTAAAAACAAATGTTGCCACATTAACCACAAAAGTACGGTGATGGTACATCCCATACATATACATAAATATAATTGTCACAGAGGTTTAACTACGCCGCGGTCAGCGCTGGTTTATTGCAGCAACACTTGTCCGAATTGAGACACAGCCCGGATCTAACCTGGCCTAGGCCGATCTAGAAAGTTCTAGAACGTTCTAGTATAGTCTAGACTAGACTAGATGTCTCCTAGGAAACTAGGAGTAAGTAGGATGTTATTAAACGGGGCATATTGGGATTTTGTGTGTTACTAACTAAAGTAAATCCATTTATTTTCTCTAACAAGTCATTTTGGGGATATTTTTTTGTATGTACTAACTCTTTTAAATAAATTAACATTTTTTTATTTAATTGGTGTTTAAGTGTGTTGTGAGGAGTGTCATAGAAACTTTTAATATATTGATAAGATGTCTCGATTGTCTCAACTAAAGCGATTATCATCGAATAATTATGAAGGTGATATCGATTCACGGTAAAAAATTTTTCAAGCTTTCGCAATATTTACAAGTGACTTTACTTATGTTACTATTTTATACACATAAGTAAAGTATTATGTAAGTGTACCGACTTTTTTCGTTTATCCCAATAAAAAAACATACATATATCCATCAAGTTATTCGAAGAATATATGTTCAACAAACATATCTAATAATAATTGACCCAATAGGCTTCATTTAAATACAAATACACCAATTCAATAAATTTCAATTATACAACAAAATTTTAATTACTAACATATTTTTAAAAAATGATTGGCATCGCGCATGGCGGGAGCTAAACACACCCTATTAAAGTATCTGTTCACGATCAAATTATAACGTTTAAAATATAATTGTGTTAGTATACTCAATGATACGACATTCTTAGCTTTGTATGAACATGGTATTTTGTAGTTTCGGTCTGTAAATAAATTTATTATATAAACCATAACTAAGTTATAAATTAACCAAAAGTAATAATATATAATTAATACCATTCAGCCATTTTGTTGGTATATAAAAATAAAACGGCGTTAAGTTGAGTTCCGCCACTCAACACGCAAAGCATCTAGAATTAGGCTGAAAATAGGACAAAGAGAAAATAAACACTATCATATTTTGATTCATACATTTCAGATGCCTTTCAATCCCAATTGAGGTCCAGCTATGTTTGTTGCTGTTAAATTATGAATACTAAATTTTAAAAAATACATTTAAGTTAAAATGTTATTTGTGTGTATATATGTCCTTTTACTTATTTTTGTTATTATATATAGTGTATAATGTTATTACTTTATACATCCAATGTCAAATATGTTATTTATTTTATAATTTATTATGTGGGTTCGATCTCTTCTGGTAAGAAAAAACACGGCGTTAAGTTGAGCCAATATGTCTCTTGAACAGAAAGTGGAGAACAGACATAGTCACAGGAATGTGGGGCTGGGTGGCCTCTGCCCACCTCAGCATAGTCTTGTGTCCATCACATAAATTTTACTCACAAAAAAATAAACCTTTACACGAAGAGATCATTTCAGAGCTGAAGTCCAAGCCTCTTCAGGAAAATATATAATATATATATTTATTTATACTTTCTGTCCTTACGCTGCACATTGCATGGAACTAACAGGGCATGTGTTTTTTTTTATCATAATGCTTTTTTTGCTTATTTTTTGCTAACAATTTCTTGTTGTTCGTGGTAGTTAGAGTGTAGAGTTTATGAGAGTAATCTGTTATTACTAAAATAATAACTAAAATTCAAATAATGCTGTAGAAATAGCGCCACTTGAAATTTACTTCAAAATATAATATGATATGAAAAAGCACTAAAGACAAGCTTAGAGTCTCACAAATTGGAATAAGGTAAATGTTACTAAATTTAATATATTTTAAAATAAGAAAAAGGCAACAGCTTTTTTGTACAATAATAAATATTATTTTGCTTTGACACTCTCAATGAACCGAATTTGAATAGGAGTCCACCATCATAGACTATGCAAGTTATATAAACTTAGACAGTAAAGCTGCATAATTGATATATTTTTGAGATATTTATTAGTTAGTAAACTAATTATGTGAATGATGAATATTTTCTAGATTATTTTACACTTTTATTATCTTGTAGATTTTGTAGCGTAGACGTGTCACCTCTTTACTCTGCACTCGACACTTTTAACGTGAATGTTTGTGATTTTTTAGCGAAATGAATGGCTTGTGTTTTGTTTTATAATTTCTATACTATAATTTATGCTTTATTTTACAAATAGACCTCAAACCTTTTCTATCATATTAGCATTGTAGATTCCAATAGTATATATTTATCTTAATAATTATTATTTATTCTTAGTATTTTAGTTGTTATATATTAAAGTTTGTTGTAATATTTTAAAAACCTTTAAAGTAATCTATTATTTATCTTTTTAAATACCTACCTACCTATAAAAATAAGAATCTCATTTATCTATATTATAATTTGAATTAAAACCAAACATTATGACGTTTTAAACTAATTCCAGGAGGCAGTAATCAACGAATTAAAAACGAAATCGCAGGCCGTAGAAAAGAAACTCCTTCACCAAGACGAGGTGTACAACGGGGCTTTAGAGGATATTTTACACGGGCTGCGTAGCGAGCCCTACAGACGAGCGGACGCGGTGCGACGCTCCCATCGACGTCGAATTAACTCCCACAGGCTCTCTAAAGGGTTGGAAGAGCTGGATGTATGATATGAAGAGTCCAGCGAACCGCTGGATTTCTCAGTACAAAACGCCGTGCACTCGATCAACGCGAAATGTGGTTTCTTCAAGAAAAAAAGGAAAGATCTAGAAATGGTCCATAAGAAACCTATCTCGGTTTACAATATCGAAGATAATATCGATTTTCCCAATGAAGCTCCGAAGAAAAAGTCGATGTATAAAGTCGCGCCCTCTGACTACGAAGTGGAAGAACGATGTGAACTAATCAAGTCTACGTACGAAGTGATATCTAAATATACGCGAGCTATGTTCGATAAACAGAATGAAACTGTTGTTTGAGTTATTGCTTTTTACAGTAAAATCGGCACAGTATAGCGCGGTCGGTGTGTCGTGGCTGTCTTGATGTTTTCTAACGTTTTGAGTATGTATACTCAGGATAAAAATAATCAAAATTAAGAAAAAATCCTTAAATTTAATCTGCGCAACTATCTACAGCTAACTTCGTGCGGCCACAACACATCCGCCGTACTGTAATTTGTTTAATTAAGAAATAAAAAAAAACGCGCAACTAATGAAAATAAGCATGACTTAATAAAAAGACTTTACTATAAGTTTTTTTGATAGTGGTTTTTATTAGCACACTGTGATGTCTAATAGTAACCGATTCCCGTCGATATTTTGATACAAACAAATATTCCACGTTTGATACACCCACGATTCATTCCACTCGATATTTTGCTATAATATTATATTATTATACAATTTTTGTTACTTTTCTATTAAAATTGCTTAGAATTTTTACATGAAACGGCACAAAAGTCGCTTTACAGTATAGAGAGGCACAATTAGACCCGCTAGATGTTAACATGGCCTTCTAAATATTATATACGCACAATTTTTTAACGGCTCTATTCCATTTTGTTCTAATAATCAGGTAATTTTTTCAATTAACCGCAATCTGTAGTCGATTTTTATTGAAATAATGGAAAAATAATGATTCAGATTCGGTTAATTGAATAATAAATATTATTTATTCGCTGTATCGGTTAATTGGAATAAAATGGACTTTTTTGTATAATCCATGTAATTTTTACACGTTTATAATCGTATTACCATAGGCTAAAGATAAATTTAGGTTTTTTATAGACATAGTATTTATTTTATACCAATAAAGTTCAAATATAAGCGCATTTACGTTCATTTATATATTGTATTGTAATAACTAAGTTGATTATTTCTTTGGCTATAAATAGTATTCAATTCTGCATTTTATAAATTATATAATAGTAATATTTAATTGTGATAATTAGGAAAGATACACGCCATTTTGTAGTTTTTTAGCGTCTGGTTGGATTGAATAAAGTAGAATCAATTTTTAATTGACCTGGATTTTAGTATTATTATTGATTTTTAATCTTACTCATCGTTGAATTAAAAAAAAAGGAATATTTCGGCTCTCTTTCAAAACTCCATTAATTAATATTCCACATGACAATTCCGTACCTTATATGTATTTTATTAAATCTTTATTAAACTATTTTTATTATAATTACAATTAATTTATTAATATGATCTGATGAGTCTCATTCTTTCTGTTTGTTTGTAAATATTTTTTTCTTATATTTATATTAAAAAAAAACATGTAAATATTGTATTTCTTTAATTTCTGAAGATTCTGATTTTTTAATTATTAATAATGCTATGGATCTCCGGCGCGGCTCGATTGAAAAATTGATTGTAAAAATAATATATTATTTTATTTTAGTGTTAGCCACTAGTTTTGTTTGTTAATTTAATATTTGGTGTTTGTGTAATAATGATTATTGTCTTGTAAATTTATTTTTAGTTATTCTTTATATTATATAGTATTTTAAACAACAAACAATAGTTGCATGATTGTCAAATAACGATCCATTGATATGTACTAATTATGTATAGCTGTTAAGTTATTTTTAAAAATATGTATAATTCTGCAATGTCCAAGTAAATAGTTAAAAAAGTAGTAATTCAATAATTTAAATATTTTTCATTTCTTTTTGTATACAATTTTTTTTTTTAAAACACCAAATATTATGTTTCCAAGCAAAGGTGCTTCTTGCACTTATTTAAATAACTTGTGTGTTATAGAATTATTGTTTTTCACACAAACAGCCATATTCAGAGATGTCAATTAGTATTTAATTAAAGTTAAAATTAACATTTTAGTAACAGTTTGTCGAGGTAAAGCACGGCGTTGAGTTCTGCCACTTAACACGCAATGCCTTCAGAATTCGACGAAAAGTGGAAAAACACGGAGTGTCTTAACACTTCAGCTTCCCTCTGCCTACTCTGCTGTGTACAATTTAATTTAATGATAATTAAATATTAATTGATATCTCTAAGTGCGGAAGTCAGTTGTAGGGACAGGGTTAGTTTGAAACAGTACTATAAGATCTTTGAAATCTTTAAATTGTAATGTCCAATGTAATTAATTATTGATATTCATAATTTTAATGATTCTTATAAAGAATTTTAACGTTATTATTTTAATTGTAAGTGATTTTTTTGTTATAGATGTATGGGGCTAATATGAAATTATAATATTTTTTTTACTATAACTAAGCCTTTTACTTAATTATGTATGACAGGTAATATTTTTGCAGTTTCGTATTAACAATAAAAAATTATCAAAATCCTTTAAAAGTAGAGTAATCATCTATTTATTGACAGCTTTCGAAACATCTATAAAAAACAATTGCTTTCTGAATTCAATTATTATTTTTCTAGATAAAGTCTAATCTGTATAGTTTTGTTTTTTATGAGAAATGTACTGTACGAGGTGGATTAATCTTATTGTTTGCTTGTATTAGGCTTTAGGTACAGTATTCAGTGATGCAATAAACATACATTTACATATGTATTGACTTTTATTATAAAATTATACAGGGTGGAAGAGGCAGCGCTCCATTTACGGAAACAGCATATAGGGTAAAATATTTCAAACCTATAGGTTTCATTACAAATGGCCTTTTGTTTTAAAATGACAATTTTATTATTTATTTTGTTTGAAAAAATAACTTTTTCATTTTTGGGAATTTATTTTTTTCTGATTTATATTAGGCTTTTATAGAGTAGTTAAAACTGTGGTTTCATTTAAAGTGGTGCTTACACTTCCATCCTGTATATTAACAAGAGAAGCAGGGGAGTCCTCGGTAGAACTTCGAGAACACAGTAACAATAATAGTGGAGGAAGGTCACGTCAAATTACTTACTATTTTATTGATTCCAGTAAGGTTGAACAAAAAAAAGTAATCCAATTTGAATAATAAAATTATATTTGTATTTAAAACATAACATTATAAAAAAATTACATTATTATAATATTTAATAAAAAATAATTTAATACAGAGAAAATCTGTTTAACTCTGTGTCCTGCATGTAGCAGGGTATGCAGAAGGAACCTAATACCCTCCGCAGATTTTTTCGAGGCATTCCGTGTTAAGTGGCGATACTCAATGTTGAACATTTTGCCTTGCCACAAACTCCCAAAACAACCAAAACGTCACTTATAATTTAACTTTTAACAATATCTAAAATTTTATTAACAATGGTATCAACTTCTGCCATACCACCGACACCTGTATCTCCACACATTAAAGTTTTACTTATTGGAGGTATTTCTTGAAAGCCCCAATGTTTTAAAACATCTATTTGCTTAGACGTAATAGGATGTTCCCACATTCTAGTGTTCATTGCAGGACAGAATACAAGTGGCTTAGAGAAATCCCATGCTCGGACTGTACATGTTAATAGATTGTCACATATACCCTGGAAAATAAGATAAATTCTTAATTTCTTAGATAAACAAAAGAAACTAATTCAGAAAGAATTTTATAATTGTTTTACGAAATTGAGTATTTTATATAAAAGAAAACATCTTATATTAAAAAAGTTAAAAAAGAAATGAAAAGGGACTTGTCCTTCTTTTCCATGAAGTAATGCATCAATTTTCAGTTTTTTTTTTATTTTATTGTAATATAGCAACAAAATCATAGTTATATATAATACACACAACATTCTAGTTGTGTATATATTACGTAAATTAAAAAGAAATATCTATAATTTTAATTTTAGCTTCATTTAAATGTTACCAGGTTTTTTTATTAAGTACATTGTGTAATATGTAAAACTTTATATTAAAGACATTATACCTGTGATATTTTTGCTAAAGTGTTAGCATCTAATGGAGCTATCACCATCACATCTGCCCACTTGCCAAGATCAATGTGTATAACTGGATCTCCTCTATTTTTCCAGCTTTCCCATTCAACTGCATCATCATAAAGGGAAATGCTGCATGGCAGCTCATTTTTATCAAAAAAATGTTTGGCACTCTCTGTGCATATTGTTTTTATCTAAACAGTAAAAATAACTAAAAATATAATATGCACCATAGCACAACATTGAGTTTCACTACTTAACATAACATTTTTATTAAACAATTTTTATAAACTTTAAAAAAAAATAACACATTCAGGGAAACAAATTATTTTCATTGAGTTCCACTACTCAACATGTAATGTATCAAAAAATTTGGGAGCACTGTCTTAAAGAACCGCTTTAAAAAAATCTAATTCAAAAAAATATAAAAAAAAATCTCATTTCAATAATTTACTTACTTACAATTTATTATATTTATTACTTTATTTTTTCTATATAACAGAAAAAGTTTTTTTGTTTCAAAACTATATATATTTTTTACTATATAAATCTAGATGATAGATATATGTTCAAATTTGATGTAAAGCTGACCTCCAAATTCACTTTTTGACTTGTTGCAGTAATTTCTGTCAACTTTTTGACTAGCACCGGTAGTTTTATCGTAGCTACACTCCCCGTAACACCAATAAGTAAGTTAATTTTTTTAATATCCATATCTACATCGTTTTATTTACAGTTAATTCTATATAATACATTTGATATGTCTCCAAATTCAAATAAATTGGAGATTGTATATATTTTTATCAGCTTATAGACAGTAAACAATTTGCTTTTATCACTCAAAAGGCTTATTTTAGTAATAATTGACGTTTAAAAATTTATATTGCAAGCACAAATAATATCGGTTTATAAAACAATATCGGAATATATACTTATCATTAACGATTAGATGTGTAATTAAAAATACAATATGTAAATATGTTTGACATAGCGTATTCCTAAAAACTGAATTGAGTGTCATGAACAAAAATTTTTAGGCAAGCAATTTAATTTTTAAACTAATTGGTCAAACGTCAATTCGTTACTAATCGAATAAATCGATATTTTACGTAATGGCATCACCATGAGGATATTAAATAAAAAAAAATATATAACGTAGCAACACTGAATTTTGATAGCAATTGTGACAGCCTCGACAAATGTCAACAATAATAAATAGAAGAAAAAAAAACAAATAACGTCAGTCCGTTCTTATAAGTGGTAGGGGTTAGAGTGTTCCAGTTGGAATTTTAATTTATCTAATAACTTACGAGATGACCAATATATGTGTTATCGCAACTTAAATTTCAATGGACAAATTGTGAGCGGTGTATATACAATAAAGATAAAATAGGACTTTATATTGTCAATGTGATTAAAATCAGTTACTCGTGATGGATGGAGACTCGAAATATTACGAGGGCTGCGGACAGGAAGGGCCCATTCGTTGCATTTTTCTGTGTGAATTCCACCCAACAGCTGGACCTAGAATAAACTATCAAGTGCCAGAAAACTATATATCAAAAGAAACATTTGATACTGTCAGTCATTATATCATTCCTAAAGTACAATTGCAAAGGTGTACCTTGACAGTGTGAGTTATTGTTATTGTTTTTAAAGTATTTATGATCAATCATTTTAATTTTATTATATAATTTTTCTATCAATAACCAATTTACCAAAACTTTAAATTCTATTATCATTACATTACTGTATGCTATGTTTATCTTAAATACTGTAATATTAGTAAATGATATTATTATTGAAATCATATTAGCTTATTAGATAATAAATTAATGATGTTTAGTTAATAAACTTACTTTAAAATTTTTGCATTTATAATTTTAAACACTTTTTACATACTTATGTAAAAAATAAATAGATTTAATTTATATGCTAAATAGATAATATATTCCATATTACTAATATATACATTTCTGAACTTATTTATGATTCTGTGTAAATATAGTCTGAATGATATTCTAAATGTAAATGAAGTATAATACTTATTATTACTCTACAACTTATACACATGTATTTTTAATAATGTAATTAGCATTTAAAACTACATATAGAATTTGCCTTATAAATACGAAAAAATGTTTTGTTAGAATTTTAGAAATAATCGAATATAAATAATTTTTAGAACAATCCTTGGCTTGAAAATCTTGGGGTTTCCTGTTAAAATAGATAACAAGAAATATGCAAGGAATGCATATTATTTCAATTTGTGTTTTGTGTGTGATGACTGGGCAAGGACTGTGCATTTAGAGCCCTTAGTGAAGAAACTTAGTGAATATTTAGTAAGTTATATTTAATCTGTATTATAAAGAATACATCTAAAAAATATATATTTACAATGTGTGTTACATAACAAGAGACATTTTTAGCTTAGAGACATTTGTATCCCTCAGCAGCAGCATAAGCAGTACTTAGTGTTAAGACACTCCATTTCCTGCACACACTGCCGAATTTTCAAAATATCGCGTGTTGGTGCCGGAACTCAACAACGTGCTTTGTCTCTTTATCAGAATGATAAAATGAAAACAATTCATTTCCTCAAGTGAAAATGGAACTGACAACTGTTGCGTTTACAGACAGACACTGTGCCTCTGCGCTATGACGGTGTCACGACAACAACGAAAAAAATTTTTACATGTAGTTAAAAAAGATATATATATATATATATATATATATATATATATATATATATATATATATATATATATATATATATATATATATATATATATATATATATATATATATATATATATATATATATATATATATATATATA
>JAATLQ010037901.1:0-12569 GCA_013421005.1 Heliconius erato x Heliconius himera | reverse complement strand
GTAAACACACGTTATAACATGTCCTCGAGGCTTGAACCTGTACCATCAGTTTAGAAAGGCCACCATCGCATTTCCTCTACAACACCTTAAATAAAAAATGTATTGTAAGTAATTTATTAATAACAACATATTGTTATCAGTTATCAATGGAATTGGAAACAGAGTGGCTGTCAAAACAATCGATGTCGGGGGACGCGAAGGCTCTCAGCGGACTGATGAGACAAGTCATGCAAGACATTAATAGTCGACGAATGTGTACTTTGACAGGTTAGTGTGAATTTCATTATTTGTTTGAAAAAAAATCGTGTGACTCTAGCAGGATTTGAACCTGCTTCTCTTTGATATGATACCTATAAGAACAACATCTATAGCGTAGTGGCACAGCGTTTGTCTATAAACCCGACCCGAGTTGTGAAATCGATTCCCACTCGTGGAAATGAATTATTTTCTTTGGCTCGCTGAACTTCCAATAACTCAAAGATAATGTCTTAAATTTTATTATTTAAACGTAATGTCTTAACACTAGTTCCCTCTTCCTATCCTTGCTATATGTATGGAATACAGCGTGGAAGGTTCATTTCCGCATAGAGATAATTAGTAAATATATTTAGAATCCAATCAGAAAAAATATTAGCGTAATCATGTAACGTCGTATAAGTAATTTAATTATACTAAAACTAGCTTTAAACTTTGCCTGCGTGGTCAAATGGAAATAACTAAACTACATAAAAACTATTAACGTGATGTAGCCTATAGAATTCCTCGATAAATAGATTATCCAACACAAAAATATGTTTTCAAATTAAACCAGTTGGCAGTTTCTGATATATGTGAGCTCGTTCAACGAAACAACTTTAATAATCATAAATCGGCTTCACGCTGTATCCCGCACACAGCAGAGTAGACCGGGAATATGACCGGGAATATATTTAATAGGGAACCTTGTGTTAAGACATTACGTTCCCCACTTTCTGCCGAATTCTGGAGGCATTGCGTGTTGAGTGGCGGAACTCGACGCCGCGCTTAACCTCAACACCATAGCGAAGAAATGGAAATATTAATTTAAGTAAATGTTTCATATCTTCGAGTGGGGATCGAACCCACAACCAGTTGGATTTACAGTCACACCTCGTGCCGCTGCGCCACGACTGGCCTCAAAGCCTTTAACTTTATAATATTGTTTTGGAAGTATAAATGATATGACAGTTATTCAATTATAGAAGAATCCATATTATAAAAAGAACCATTTTGTTCATTAAGTGTTAAAATGTCACTTTGATGTTGAAAACAATTACTTTACAAAACAACCATAAAGGTTTAAGGAAAATTAAAAGGCAATTGTTTTGTTTAATTTATTTTGTTTCCCGTAAAAAAGATTTAAACAATGAAGCCATCCTAAAGCGTAGATCCTTTTTATGTTGTAAGCAAAACAAAATATTTATAAGCTATTAAATATCGACAGACCTTGTTAAGCAGCATATCGTCTCTCTATAAATACGACCGTTGTGGGTTTAATTCCCATTCAGGGTATAAATTATTTTCATTTTCTCGCTCTGGTAACAAGAATCAGAGTGGTGTGAGTACCACTACTCAATATTTATCTTGAAAATCGCGCGTTAGTTGGGAAAAAGGGGTGTCTTAACATAAGGTTCCCTCTGCCTATTCTGCTATATGCGGGATGCCTACTCTGAGAGAAAATAGAAAGAGAACTTAAGGAATGAAGAGTTTTAGGATGTTAATTTGTTAATAATTCTTTTTACACGTTTTAAATTTCAGTAAAAAATTCTATAATCTATTTACTTAAAACCGTATCATTATAACCGCCTTGTTTGTGCAGTGTACGAAAGTTGGGCCATTCTTAGAGTATCTTATCTCAAATATCCTCAAATGTTATAAATCTTCATTATAGTATGTAGTATGTACTTAGTATTAATATTAATAATCCATAGTTATAACCTGCAACTTCGTTTTCTATATATATTTGAAAACGTAAAATCCCATTCCTGTTGCTCTACAAGCCTACCTGTGTTCGTAGGTTCGATTTCAATGTATTATTTTCATATGTTCTGGTAAGAAAATAAAGCGCGTCATTAAAATTCGCCATTTGACGTGCAATGTTTTGAAAATTGAGGACGGAAAAAATACTAACAAAAAATAACAGTTATAATTATAATCTACATAAATGCTATCTCAAGATCACAGTTTTATAGTTAATTTATATTGTAATTGTACATAACATTATATTTAATGTAATACAGTTTGGGCTTAAATATGAATATTTTAATATACCAATTAAAGCATCGAAGCGCAACGACGTTTGTGGGTTCGATCCACACTCGAAAGAAACAATTATTATCATAATCCTGCTCAAATTATATAAAATGCGACGTTAAACTCCGCACACCTCTCTGCACGCAATTTTTAAAAAAAATGGGCGGTGCATAGAGTATGCATATGCAGTAGAAACCTGAGAAGCTAGTGTTAAAACACTCCCATTTATTAGACTCTTCTGTTTCTCATTCGACTTCGTGTTGAGGAGCGGAACTCAACGCCCCGCTTTTCGTCATTGCCAGAGCGAAGAAATGGAAATATTAAATACTTAATTTCTTCGAGCGAGAATGAGAATCAAACTCACAACTTGTCGCGACGCACGCTTGTGTCCCATGCGCCACCACTAGTCTTAAAATGAGTAATTATATATTATAAATGATTATATTAATATTAATATTCTGTTATTTTAGAATGTGGCGGTTTTATTGTTATGATAAATGGCGTAAACAGTTATAACGCCAAATATATATTAAATGGAACAGGTCAACATTCTAGAGACGATTGTTGTTTCAATTTAATTTAATATTATTATACAGGAAAGATTAATTTTCTTGTATTTTTTTATTTTCTAAGGTTTTTGTTTTAATTTTTTTAACATTTTTTAATCCAAACCTTAAGCTTCAGTTTGTTTTAAGTATATATGTAATGTAAAAATACCGCGTACAGCAGAGTAAGCGTAGAGAACAAAGTGTTAAGACACTCCGATTTTCACTTTCCACTGAATTTTCGAAGCATTAGCGTAACTCAGCGCATCTTTTTTCCTTGCTTACCAGAGCGAAAAAAATAAAGTATTAAATAATAAATTCCCTCAAATAAAAATCGAACCCACTACCGTCGCGCTTACAGTCACGCGCTCATGCCCCTACGCCACGAGATCCTCATATAAATTTTAAATCTGTTTATATCTAATCCAAATATAGCAATAAATGATTAAAGTCGTTCTCGAGCGTCCTTGTTCCACGATCGTGACGGTTTACTTTGCTTTTTCGAACAATTTGCGCTTTTAACTCTTTTGATGAATGCTAACTTCTATTCAATTATCCTTTACTATTGTTTTCAATCTTCTGTTCTTCTGTTCAATTTCAATTGTCGTTATGAAAAGAAACGGCATCTCAAGATTGCTCTCAAGAACATATTTTGTATGAAATTTTCGTATATACCCGGCAAATTTTCCTTATTTTTTAAGTTTTATTGAATAATGATAACGAGTTGGAACACGAGAGTGAAAATGAAGAAATATACACTGTGCTTTCAACTCTTAGTATTATTAAGTTTAATTTTGTTTAAAAAAAATCGCAGTAAATTCAAATATTGCTTGCTGTTAATTTTGAAATATTGCTTGCTGTTAATTTTGGGACCCCCTATGTAATGAAATATCCAAACAAATGTAGTGGTTTTAAAGTTTAGTTTGCACAGCGCCGCGCCGGTAGCAGAAATTATTAATATTATTAGAGTCGTTTAGCGAACCTTCACGTTCGCTATTAAAGCGTCCAGAAGTGGCTTATATCATTATTATTATTGGAAATTAATATCGACATCTTTCTTATTTCTTAAAGAAATAACGATGAAATATATTTATTAATATTAATAATAATTCTCCTTTCTTAAAAAGTCATCGTGGCGAAGTAAGTCTGAATGTAAATGTTAATTACAGATGGAATTATTTTTGTTGTCTACTCTGACAAGACAAATGCGTTGTTGAGTTCCGCCACTCAACTTTCATTGTTAGACCTTGGATAACAAGCGGTGTCAGAACTTGGTCAAAAACGCGGAGAACGGAGTGTCTTGACCTTGAGAAGCCAAATAAATTAAAGATTTAAAACAATAAATGACCGACTTTATTTTTGATTGTACACAACACAGACTTGTTGACTTGTTAAATGGCACGATCGAAACGATGAGGATTGTTAAATATAATAATAATAATTTGTAGTTTTAATTGAGTCAATAATGTCAATTAATAGTTGACTATCACGCGAAATTCATATAATTTTTGTATAATGTTCTTCAGTACGACTACTTTATTTATACAACTTTTCCCTATTGCAGTCTGAGATATAATTTAATTTTTAATCGTAATTTAATACTATGGCACACTTGCAGCGATTCAATGTTATTTGAGTAAAGAATATTTTGATTTTTTTTTAATAGAATTGTCTATATAAGTAAAGACGAACCAGTGATAATATTATATCCCTTCATTTACTCCCTAATTGACATCTTCGTTTTTAGTCTTATTATATGAACTCGGTTAACTCATTTGTTTTATTTGAAGTATGTGAAATTTTAATTAACGAGCTTCACCAACAAAATTGCGTGAATAACGTTTCTTGCGTGAAGCCAAGTGATCTCCCGCATATAACACGTAAAGCAGAGTGAACCTCGTGTTAAGACATTCCGTCACTTATTTTCAAGACTGTTAATGACATATACATACTTAATTGAACCCGCGTCTCTTCTCTTTTTTCTCTGCTTCTCGCCAAGGTGGCGCGGGTACAAATCCCGCTACGCTCAAATTTTTATACGTTTTCTTGATAAGTAGTTTTCTTTCTTAAGTATGGAATAATACTTTAAAAAATGTTAAAAATGGTAATGACATGTTGACTGGTAAATGGAATTTAACATTTTTACTCCACGCAAACGAAGTTGCGGTCTGCAACTATACTGTTTAATTCAATTAGTCTTAAAGGAAATTAAAAAAATATTTTAAGCTTGCCTTTAATCAACAATGGCCATTTATTGGCCAAAACGAATGTGAGTATTGTTTTATTTTTACCCTTGGCAACAGGTTCCCTCATCGTAAGACCTGTTGTGTTTTTTTTTTCATACGAGGAAACACTTTTGTGTAATGTTTTGTTCAGTTCATTTATTTGGGATGGGAAGATAAGGTTTTAAACCGACTCTAAGGAACAAGGAGGTACTACTATGTTCGACACCTATATTTTTTGTAATTGTAGACATATGTTAACATATAAAAAAAGATATTTATAGATAATAAAATAAAACAAAATGTATAATCAGGAAGTAAAGGACGGAGTACTTACACTACGCTTAATCAGCTTAAGCCGCTAAGTACTTTGACTCCGTTTTTATTATTTAATTAATCCCTACGAACACGGTAAAATAAAAGATTCGTCTCTGTAATTTCTAAACCATAAGTCAAATTCTAATTAATTACATTTTTGTATTGACTTTTTGTTAAAATTGTATTGTTTTATTTGCCAAAGTTAATCTCTAAAAGGACCCCTCGTCGTCTCGTCGAATTTATGTTTGAATAGTCTTATTATATAAAACCGGTTAACTCATATGTTTTATTTGACGTATTATTTATGTGAAATTTGAACGTTTAAGAATTAAGATTTACATTTTCTACTCCACGAAGATACGGGATTCAACTTTTCTTAAACATACGAGTATTTCAATTGTTCCGTTCTCATCGTATTGTGTAAAGCGACAATATGCATATTATATACATATATTTTATCATAGTATTTATACAATACTACCAAAAAAGAATCATATCAGCGTCACGCTGTATCCAATCCAATCCAACCCAGATGCACAGGGCATGGTAGGCAGAGTGAATCTAGTGTTCAATTCCTAGAGTGGGGATCGAACCTACAACCAGTCGTGCTTACAGTCACACACTTGTGCCCCTGTGCCACGACTAGCCTCTATACTACATATATTTTTTTCATAGTATATATACAATAAGTACTACTTGTTTTGGTTGTTTCATTCTCGAATGTAATTTTACCGTTATCATCTTATCACCGCTTAGCGACACTCTGTTTAACATATGTTCCTCATAAAATTATATTATATCAATAAGATATAATATATAAATATGTATACAGGATTATACCATTGTATTCAAATGTGTTTGACTTTGCTTTCGTATATCGTGGGTCTTTCCACTTGCTTGTTTTGTTGATTTTTTTTAACTCTTTTTAATTGAATTAGTCGGTCGAGGCTGTCGTGGCGCAATAAACGTAACAGTTGTAGGTTCAATTCTCACTCGGGAAATGTAAAAAATAAATCAGCTTCACGCTGTATCCCGTACACAGCAGGGTAGGCAGAGGGAACCTAGTGTCATAAGACACCCCGTTCCCCACTTTCTGCCGAATTCTGGAGGCATTGCGTGTTGAGTGGCAGAACTCAACGCCGCGCTTAACCTCTATACCAGAGCGAAGAAATGGTAATATAAATTTAAGTAAATATTTCATCATTCGGGAAATGTACTATGTCTATTTTTATATCTCCAGTAACAAAACAAAGCAAATTGAGATCCTTCACTCAGTCGACACACAATGTCTCGAAATTTGTGCGGAAATTGAGGAATGTAGAGACTTTATACTAGGTTTCCTTTGACCTTTTCCTACGTTACTATATTCAGGTGTAGCGAGAAGCTAAAAAATATAAAAATTGGTAAATAAAATAATGTACAATATATTATGTATGAAAATAAAGTCATTGTTGTATTTAATATGCGTTTGAGGGACTGTTTCCTATAGACTATGGTTGGGTTTAATATGATATATTTTTTTCCCCTAAATTTTATTAACTTAAAGCTCCTACTCCTAACAGACTGTCTTGAAAATTTCCGAACGGATGTCTTATATAAACTTTTTAAATCGACTTCTGAAAGAAAATGAGGTTGTCAATTCGACTGTATTTTTTTATGTTTGTTATCTCAAAACTTTTGACTGGATGAAGAAATTTTGACGATTCTTTTCTGATTCTTCCTGCATGGTCCCATTTTAATTTGGTCCATTTCTGACAATGTTATCCAAGAGAAAATTATATGAGTTTTAAATTTGCATTCAGACGAATAACTCAATATCACGCTAACTGATTTCGATGATTCTTTTTTTATTAGAAAGGCAGTGGCGTAACGGGCGTAACTCGCGCCCGGTGCAAAATACCTTATCAGCGCCCCCCAGACGAACATTTTTGCAGTTTTGCAGACCCTTTGCGCCCCTTTGTGAGTAGCGCCCGGGGCATAATGCCCCCCCCCCCCCCCCTTGGCCCCCCTCACTACGCCACTGTGGAAAGGATACAATTCAAGGGTAGTTTGGTGAAAGTTTGGCTAGGTTCTGATTTTAGGATCCGGTTGAAGTCGTTTTTTTTATAAAATTAATTAAGAATATGGTAAATGAATGATTTAAAGTAATTTTATTTTAGTTGTATATCGGTGGTTGTTTACTCTCTGCATTAAAATTATATTGATAAAACATTATCGAACAACGACGTCGACATCGCGGTAGAAAGTGCCGGCTTATCCATTTTAGGCAGAGGCAAATGTTTGCTCAGTAAACTTTCGATTTATTCGAAGTACAACGACACGAAAAATATATACACAAAGAGAGTTGTGTTTAATTTAGATAATAATATTATATGTATTTCAATATATGTACTTACAGAATACGATGATATCTAAATAACTACATAAATAATACAATGATCATCTTTTTTTAGCTTCACGCTGTATTCCGCACATAGCAGGGTTGGCAGAGGGAACTTGGGAACTTAGTGTTAAGACATTCTTTTCCCATTAAGACACTTCTTCTGTTTCCCACTATCCTCCGAATTCTGGAGGCAAAGTGGAGGAAGTAAACGCCGCGCTTTGCCTCTTTACCAGATCCAGGAAATTAATACATTAAATATTTAATTTCCGCGAGTGGGAATCGAACCCACGGCTTGTCGCGTATACAACGCTTGTGCGCAGGGGCATAATGAGAGAGATACTAACAACATAAATAAGTTGTAACAAGCGTATAAAAATTTCGACGTAGCTTGATGAGAACTTATGGCTTAGTGGTCAGAGCTCCTGGTCGGTTTCCAGGAGGTGTGGGTTCGAGTCCCGCTACGTTAAAATTTTTATACCTTTTTTAAATAAGTACGTATATAAATTTAATTTTACTTGTATATTTAATCTATAAATTTACCTACAGTCGGGACAACAACAACGCATTTAACGGTAGTGCGGGTCAACAGCGATCCCGCGCCAGTAAAGGACCACCAAGTGCCCGTGTTTTTGTACAGCAGGCACTCCTTCGTGGCTGACCAGTGGGATCTCACTACTAATCAGGTAGGTCGTTGTCAAATATGAAATTTCTAAGTTTAAATTGAGTTTTTTATAAATGTAAAATAGAATAGGTAGCTCAACACGCAATGCTTGCAGCGTTTGGTGCAAAATAGGGAACGAAAATGTTTTAATAGGAACGGAGTGTCTTAACAGTTAGCACTAGGTTCCCAGATTGCCTATCCTGGTATGAGCGGGATACAGTGCAAAGCTATAAAAAGTAAAAAAAACACACAACTTACGAACGCCATGAAATTTACTATTCTTGCAATCGGACCACCCATAACGCGTTAATACATTTATATATCTGTAGGTAACTCACACGCGAATGATTTCACATTTTTCTCGCATATAGCCGAATGGGCAGACCTCTGTCTAATCTGCTATATATGGGGACCCACTGTTAAGACATTCCGTTTCCCAGTATAGCGCATTTTTCAAGACATTGTGTGTCGAATACAACTGAACGAAGAATCTATCAGTGAAGATGTCTATCAGAGTTGGGGACGGAAAAAAAATATGATAGAGAGATCGAACTAAAGAAACATAATTGAAAATAAAAATCGAATGTCTTAAGCACACACTCACACAATGTCTTAAATAATCTGACTCTCCGCTAAATTATGATATACGAATACTAAACAATGGAGAAATATAATTAATTGTTATTCTAATAGTAACACTCGATATTGATTTAGGAGCAATAAATAAAAAATATTTACATATCACGATTATGTATTCTGTGGACAATCGATGGTTCCTATGGTAGGTATAATGGTTACACTATTACGGATGTATATGACAATTTAAAATATATAAATATATACTATGAGCTTGTCTTTTAAAAATTTATGACTTTTATAAAATATGAATATTTTGATATTAATATATGAGGTCAGTCGTGGCGCAGGGGCATGAAGTGTGACTGTTAACTCGACTGGTTGTGGGTTCGATCCCCACCGAGGAAATTATTTTTTATAAATGTATATTTCCATTTATTCGCTTTGGTATCGAGGAAAGCGCGACGTTAAGTTACACCACTCAACACGCAACACCTCAACAATTTGATGGAAAGTGGGGAACAAGTGTCTTAACACTAGGTTACCTACCCTGCTGCGTGCGGGATACAGCGTCAAGCTGATTTATTTTTTTAAAATAAAAATCAGGTTTTTTGTTGAATATTATACAATTATTTAGTACAAGGTACATTAAACTTTGAGGCAGTCCAACTCCATTGAGTGGGAGTTATTTATTTTATAATTTTAATTCATTTTGTTATCAATGTAAAGTACGGCGTTGAGTTCCGTCACTTTACACGCTATGTTGATGTATGAGTCCCTGTAACACAAGGTTTCCTCTACCTACCTCGCTTTCGCGAGATTCAGCGTGTAGTAAAAATATAACTAAATAGAGACCTCATGATTACCAGCTTCTGTGAAATATGCACGTTTTAAGTTAAAATTTCTTTTTTCAATATTTTTAGTTTCGCTATTTTAAATAAATGTTTTATTTTTAATTACAACAGCAATAGCTGAATAATATGTAAATTTACTAAGAATTCATTTATTTGTTCATATGTAGGTTCATACGTACTTACGTATGTTCAAATGAACGTATTGTTCGCGTTGCTGTTCAAATAATGTAATTACATGTCATTGACACGACGTACGGTGGTACGGTGGCGACGTACATTCTTTTTTTTTTTTTTATTCTCCTCATTTCTTAAGCTTCGATTTCTGCAGTTAAAAGTACCTAAACTTGTTATTTAACCGAGTGCACTTTCACAAAGCTGCTGTTAGTTGAATTTTTTAATTAATGTGTTGTATTAGAGTGTAATTCAATATATTATCTTGGAAAAAAATAAATAACTAATATTATTATAGTACAATTAACAATTGTTAGGTGTGTGTTAGGTGACGTCGTGGTCTATTGACGGTGTTTGGCTATAAACGCGGTGGTTGTTGGTTCGATCTCCACTCGGCGGAGCGGTTAAATTATTTAAATATTTTCAATTATCTCCTTTCGTGAGTCATAATGCGGCGTTAAGTTGCACCATTCAACACGCAATCTCTGGTATTCCGACAGTGCCTGCTATGCATGAAAAATCGTGAAGCAGAAAAGAATGTGATTATAGAAAGTGATTAATTTTCTATATTGTATTCTTGTGACAAGGAATGCTGATTTTTCAATCTATAACCATAATATATATTTTTAACATTTTTAAAGTGTTATTTCACACTTAAGAAAGAAATAAAATTCCAAGCGTTAGTTTGGATGGTTTCCAAGAGGCAAAGAGTCAAAATTTGCTACGTTTAATTCTTTATACGTTTTCTTTTCTTTTAGCTTCACGCTGTATTCCGCCCGTGGCGGAGTAGGCAGAGGAACCTGGGAACCTAGATTTTACCATAGCGATGAAATTAAAATATGAAATGTTCCAGTCCCAGAGGAGGGATTCGAACCCACAATTGTAGCGTTAAATTGTTGTAAATATATTATTTTTTATTCTTACAACCCAAAAATATGTATAGAATATAGTGCCATAGTGTCAAACAGTGTCCCTTGCACTACTCTTCTTGAAAGACTCGTGATTGCATGATATTCTTAAGCAGAAATATAATTTTCTTACATATGTATATATGTTTCATTATGCATGTGCATACAAATGTATTTTGAAACATAGTTATGTGTTAATAAGCCCATATGATATTAATGAATTTAAATTTTTCCATTTTTTATCACGAAAAATATTCTTATCGCGCATTTCTCGCGCACCTCTTTGGTATATATACAAAATATTGTGGTAAATATTTATTTTTTTGTCAGTTTCACGCTGTATCACATTTAGGTAGCCTAGTGTTAAGACACTCCGCCCCCCACTTTCCGCCGAATTCCGTAGGCATTGTGTGCTCAGCGGCGTAACTTAACACCGCGCTTTGCCTCGACACCAGAGCATCCAGAATACATCCAAAATATTGTTGTAAATATATGTAATGTTGCTAATTTCGGAGGTCGCCTATTCAATTCTGTGAGAGGCAAACATTACTTTGTGTACTGCACTTTTACATTAATTTAGCTATTTTAAACAAATTAAGATATGTTATTAATAGGTAAGGAAGGATATTAAATTCGGAATTTAAATAATTTAATCAATTACTATTTATGAAAACCAACAATGTCTTTGTACCATTTGGTATATAGTGCCAGTGTGAACAATCTTTTAATTGTTATTTTTCCGATAAAGCTTAAGGCAACAAAAATGTGGTACCTACGTAGAATTTAGTAGATCACTCTTATCACGTCTTATTATAAATATTAATATAAGGTAATTCGGTCATCACGTCTTATTATAAATATTAAAAAAAGGTAATTCGGAAGAGTGAATTATTATTTTTCCCGACTGCTAAGGAAGAGTAATGTTTTTCGCGCGTGTCTTGTATATCGATGGCTCCTAAGTATAAGGGCCAAAGCGCGAAATCACAACTTTACAGGAGAGGCTTCCAAAGTTTAAATTTGCTATAATTTTATGTTGGTACATCCGAAGAAAATGACACTTTGCTTGTCACCTAAATCAACTATCCTCTATATAGATACCGTAGTATTTTATTTATATTTATCCTAGTATTTTTTTTTACTGCACAATGGCCCTTATACGTTAGTTTTTGTTATATTTATTGTTCTCTAAAAACGCTTTAAAAAGGCCAATGTACCACATTAGCTGTTTTACGCGTATTATGCTAAATAACAATATATCATATTTTTTTCATATTTTAGTTATAAAATTGATTAATAATGAGACAAAGATAACAACTGATTATTACGAATGATAGTAAGTTAGACATTGTGGTAACTATGTCACATAGAGACTTATACGTTATACGATTTGGTAACATGATAACTGAATTTTCAGTTAGATTCTTTAAGTAATAGAAAAAAGTCGTGTTTACATATTGTTTTAAAAAATAATTAGCCCCAAAAATGTTTATTATTAGGCCCTCTATATGAATGTATTGTATTTCTTAAAGAAAAGCTTAATTGAATGTTGAATTTTAGTAAGATGTAACTATTCAATTTAGTAAAAATAGCTTTGATAAAAAAAAAAGGATTGACGTGGACATATAAAAAATAAAGTCTGTATAAAATCTATCAAAAAATA
>JAATLQ010037900.1:12250-68611 GCA_013421005.1 Heliconius erato x Heliconius himera | reverse complement strand
CAATACAATTCCAATGGCTTTCCCCTACGAGATACGAAACGTTTTAGACACAACATAAACACATCAGTGGAGAGATCGCTTGCTAACTCAAGATGCAATGCCTTGGTAGTGAGACATACGAATAAACATAAGTAGCACTTTGAAATCTTACAGCCGCGTCCCTTACGGTCGGTAATGTAAAATGGCCCGGCGAAGTCGACACCACTAATATGAAATGGGGAACTTGGAGTAACTCTCATAGTTGGTAAGTTTCCCATGATGGGATTTGTACCTTGTGCTTTCATGAGTCTGCACAGTCTGCAATTATTGACAGTACTCCTAGCTAATATTCTGCCTCTTAAAGGCCAAAACTTGTCCCTTAATGTGCTAAGTAATAGCTGCGGACCTGCATGTAAAAGTGTTTTGTGATAATGTGTAAATAACAATTTGCAAAAATGATGACTTGAATCTAAAAGAATGGGATGTTTCTTCTCATAAGGTTCACTCGAATTATGGATTCGGCCTCCGACACAAATAATGCCGTCTTGGTTTATAAATGGAGTTAAAGATAAAATACGAGACTTTGGAGGTAAGTTTTGTTTATTTTTAAGTAATTTAATTTCTTCTAAAAAACAAGAGCTTTGATGTTGTTTTATTAATATTCTTAACGATCTATTTAATTCATTTGTTTTCAAAGGATCTGTACTTTTGCAGTGTTTATTTTTTGTGTTATGAATAAATCGCAGAGCATAAGCAAGAGACCTTTGTAAAATTGCAAATTTTGAAAATCTTTCCATTTGTATAAGTTCTAATGTATTCGTAATTTTATGTGTAATTGATTGTAATGTAGTTATTATTTTTTTATTTTTCTTTTCAGGTAAGTCATGAATAGTGTTTGTGTTGATAGGACTTGGCCATTGACTAGGATTTTCAGTAAGAAATGACGGACCCTCCCACCATAGCCTATTTGATTGTAACGATTTTGGATTTACACCTCGAGATGTTAGATCTGCTGGATTCATGTCACCAGGAATATGTCGCCATACACCTACGGATGTCAGTTGTTGTATTTCACTAACGCGGTTGGCAATAAAAGTGTTTAAGTTAGCTGACTGTGACGCTAACCAACCCAGCACAATTGTTGAATCTGTCCAATGAAACACCAAATCGATCTTACAACGTAACGACTTCAGTACCTTGTTGGTTAAGCGTGCTGACAACAGGGCACCGCATAATTCCAGGCGAGGAATGGTTAACGTTTTGACAGGGGCCACCCTAGTCTTGGCACAAAGAAGCTTCACAAGAACGTTACCCGAATTGTCATATGATACGATGTAGATAGCTGCGGCGTATGCGACCTGAGATGCATCAGAAAACGAGTGTAATTGTATAGTTTCTGAATTTTGAATAATTACACTTCTAGGTATTTTAAGTTCTGATACAGAATTCAAACTCGACATAAAGTTAAGCCACTCCCTCTCCAACTCAATATCAACTGGATCATCCCAATCTAATTTTGATAACCAAAGTCTTTGAAGAATTATTTTGGGTATAATGGTACATGGACTGAGCAAACCCAGCGAATCAAATAACTTTGCTGAATGTGACAAAATTATTCTTTTGGTTATGGTTGAGTTGATATTAATGTCAACTGGAAATCGTAGTATATCTTCAGAAGGATCCCAATTTAATCCTAAAACGCTCGATTGTGATGATGTATCTAAATTTTGTATCTAAGCAAAATGGAAAATAAGTCATCTTTCACTACAGGGCCAATGTGTTGAATGTCATTAAACGATACCCAAGATGTTTTAGAAGAAGCATCAAATACCACTCGCAATTTTGTTGTGTCACTTTGTTCTCTTATGACTGCATGATGTGGAAGGTAGCAACCAAACACTGGTTTATTAATTTCTGTCATGTGTCCCATGCGTTCATATTCATAAATAAAATCTAAATATTGTTGTTTTAATTATAGTTTATTTCTTATTTTTTTTTCTCAAGTTGAAGTAGTCGCTTTTCTGTAATGTCATATGAATTACCCAATAATTCCGAATTTTTTAATGGTATCTGAACACTAAATCTGCAGTTTCTTTCTCTGTGCTAATGTCTTGCGAAAAGTTACACTGTATGTTAGAATTACTGTTCCTATTAAACTCTCCTGACATGGACCCAGCCAATATCCAACCTAAATATGTGTCATGTAATATTTGTCTTTTAGGCCCCAAATGTATTCTAGAAGACCTAAGTAAGTCCCAGAATATATCAGCACCCAAAAGTAAATCTATTTGTGAAGGTTGATAAAAGTTAGGGTCAGCCAGTGGTATGTTGTTAGGAATGCCTAAATCATGTATACGCACTGCGACATGAGGCAGGTGCTCAGTAATTTTAGGTAAAATAAAGCATTTAATTTCTGTGTTAAAGGAATTATGCATGGAGTGCAAATGTATAGTACAATGCTCCGTAACTTTTAACACAGTGTTGCCAATACCGGAAACGCAATGGCGATAATCTTTTTCTTTAAGAAAACCAATATCCCTATGTGCCCTTTCGCTGATGAAAGACGATTGGCTACCAGAGTCCAGTAAAGCCCTCAAAATAAATGTTTTGCCATTGCACTTGACCTTGACCAACGCTGTTGAAAGAAGAGCTTGATTGGTGGAGACGGCTGACAAGGAAACTGAAGTGGAGGGTCCGGAAGCAGTGGAGTCGAGTACAGTCTCAGGCACGTTAATTTCATTAGGATGTGTAGTGTTTAGATGAATGTTTCGAGTTGATTGTAAAGAACTCTGTTTATGTAATAGTGTGTTGTGGTTTTGATGGCAGATCCTACAGCCATTCAATCTACATTGATATGATTGATGGCCTCTGCGGAGACAATTACTGCACAATTTCATGATGGATGTTTTAGTTAAGCGCTCTTCGACAGGTAACGATTTGAATTTAAGGCATTCGAAAATTCTATGATCTTGGTTACAAAATGGACATTTCTTTTGTTTAAGATTATACTCTACGGAGGAGGAAGCAATAAATGATTTTGTATGTGGCAAGCTATGTCGTTTTTCATATTTATTAGACCTACCAGCGTTAACTGTTTCTAAGACTGTAGCTCGCTGGCGAAGAAAAGAATAAAATTCTTCCAGCGTGGGTGAATCCAAATCACTCCTAAATTCTTCCCATTTACGCGTGGTTACATTGTCGAGCTTCCCCAAGGCTATGTAAATTATTAAAGTGTCCCACTTATCAGTAGGTTCGCCTAAAGAATTCAAAGCGTTTAAGTTCTTAGATAAAGTATCAATTAATTCACGTATGCCTTGCTCACTTTCTCTATGTAGCTGTGTAATTGAAAACAATCCCTTAATATGTTCATTTACTAAAAGACGCTTGTTGTCATACCGTTGGCATAAAAGATTCCATGCGATTGAATAATTATTCGAAGAAACGGTAATAGAAGATATGACAGAACTAGCCGATCCTTCCAAGTACGATTTTAAATAATGAAATTTGTTTATGTCTTCTATAGAATCATTGGTATGAATAAGTGATATGTATGTATCTCTAAAGGAAAGCCACTGGTTTGACTCACCCCTAAAAGGTGGTATTTTTAATGGAGGCAACTTCATTATACTATTGCGACCCTTATTTGAAGTATTAGATACCCTATCTACTTTGTCCTTGTTTTCAAAATACTCGGACAAAGACTCAGCCTTGGCAATTAAATTAAAAAATAAGTTCTCCGTTGTATCACGTTCCTCAAGCTGCTTTGACGTATCATCTTCTATTAATTCTATTTGTGATTGTATATCCTCAAAACAGCTTGAAAGTTCACGCACTTTGTCACATCTTAAACGAAGTTCGTTTAATTGCAACGCATTAAATTCCTTACATTCCATTAACGGTGTTAAATATTTATCAAAAAGAGTTAATCTACCTCTAATGGCTGCTCTTTGCTTAACAAGGTCCTTTAAATTACTCATTTTAACAGCGCAAACAACGCACAATTTATTACTGTTTGTTTACAAATTAATAAAAAAATAGAAATATTGAATGTGTACTTTACGTGAATCCCATAAGAAATAGGTTTCGCAGCCGGCCGGTCGCTGATAAACATGCGCTTGCACTTGTATGTAGGAGCGAGATGTCGTGGCACTTAAAGATGTTTATTTCCTGGAAATATCGGCAATTATGTTTCAAATATTGTTCATAAATTTTAATTTTTTACACATTGAATATTTTTTATTTTAATACTTTAAATATCGTAATTACTTCGAACTGATACTGTAGGTAGGTTATTGTAAAACGAAACTATTAACGAAATAAATTATCTTGGTTATTCAAACAATATACTCATTTTTAAATGCTAATACATGCCAAACACCATATAAATGAATATTATTACGAAATTTACTATGAATTAACAATAATTTGGATAATATATATATATATTTTTTAAAATGAGGGTTGACCTAAAAAGATTTTCGTCCGCCGTTTTCACACAAATCGAAATAAAAAGGAATTATTTATGAAGGATTAAAAGCACACTTCCCTCGGATTGATGGCTGCAGCTTGATGCTGGCGTTGTCCTGGAGGGCGAGTATTCTTGGCTTCGTATTTCGACAGGTATCACGGCAGGTGGATTGCTCGGTAAAGATCACGTCGGGGTCACCAAATGATTGCGCCGATGATGAATAATGGGTAAATGAGACTCAAAAACTCTTGAGTAAACGATTTACTTCACGATTTTATAATGATTATGAAAATTAAATAATATAATAAAAGATGATGTTCTTAGGTCTGAGTCTCAAAGCGCAACGGGCCGTCGCCCCTGCTCGTGTGACGTGTGAGTTGTTGCGCTTTATAATCTGTCAGGCGCTTTATAATCTGTCAGGCGTTGTTCTATTCGGCTTGAACAGAAGGAGAAGAAAAAGAAGCCATTTTATTCCATTTTAATTATATTATTACTTAGGGACAGACAATCTTGCATTATTCATCATAAAAGAAATCCATTTTCACTCCCTTCTACACTTTCTGACCACATCCGAGACACTGCTTGTTAATTTTTTTCATTTTGTCAGAATAAGCATATCTTCTCTCAAATAAAAGTCAAACCCACAACTATCGCGTCTAAACTCAGAAGATACCCCACTACACCATGACGGCGTTTTATTAAGTAATTTATTCATTTGTTTTCATAATTCAATATTAATTAATTTCGTCGTGTATTCGCGGTTCGTCGAGTTTCGTATTAAAATTTTGAAACAAACGATTATGTCATATAACATTACTGACTGACAGTTCATTTGCGTCTTTGTTAGTGTTTATTTGTGTTGTGAAAGACTTTTTGTTCAAGAGCTTTTTGAGCTTTTGTAAGAAAACGGATTTTCGTGAGAACCAAGTTATTTACTCTAATTAACCAAAGATATTAAATAACTTTTTGCTCAGATTGTTGTGTTTTGTCGAATAAATAAGGTTAATATAAGATGTTGGTTTGTTGAAATAATTTATATGTATAAATTCCTTCTTTCTTTCTTTTCTTTTTTTTTCTTTCTTCTACTGAACGAAAATGCAAAGACAAAACTGATGAGCTTAGAAAGTTTAAATTGAGTAAGTAGGTTAAGAATTATAAGGGAATAGGTACTATGAAAGGATTAATAAAAATATTATTGGAACAAAGAAAAACAGGAATTTCCATTTTACGTCCTAAAATCCGATCAGACAAAGTTGGAGGTGATGACTAGCTTAGTAACATTAGAAAAGAAGTAAATATTCACGAAATACCGTCATTGTGATATGCAATATTATAGAAATAATAAGACATTGAGTTCTCCCCCTCACCTTGCAATGTTTAGAAAATTGGATGGTGCGTGGGGAACGGAATGTCTTAATATTAAGTTTTCTCGCCTTAGCGTAATAAAGCTTGGAGCTGAGAGAAGTAAGTATTTATGACTTTACTAAGGTATTTTTTTAATGAATTCTTCAAATTTAAGTAATACAGCACTTTTTTTAGGCCAATAAAAACAACAATATTTTCAATGGAGTAAGATATTAAAAAAGTTCATACTAAAAATGTTCCTATATATATACTCATATTGATACGTTATCGATAACAGTTGGTGCTAATACGATTTATATCGATTTTACTGTTTCGATTTCTTTGATTATTATTTAGATTATAGCTTTTTATTGGCATTTTACATTGTATAAGGTTTAATAGTAGAACCTGTATATAAAATAATCATAAAACTTATTTATTTAGAAAACGTATAAATATTTGAACGTAGCGGGACTCGACTCCGCGTCTCCTGGAAACCGACCAGGCGGTCTAACCACTAAGCCATACGTTATCATCATACGCCCTAAATTTAAGTCTTTTAAGTTGTACTTTTCAGTGAACTTGGACCAACTACCAATAAATTGGTATAGAGCCCTCTGTAGGCAAGTCCAACTCACACTTGTCCGTTTTCTTGTTTTTATCTAAACTTGTTAAGATTTCAAAATGTTCTTAAAATCCTAATTAAAAATCAACCAAGTCATTTCATATAACAAAAAGTTGGAGCTGGGAATACGTAAATTGCTAACGCATTATTTAATATTAATTAAGAGTTTTTGAAAACTCCAAACCCACGCTATACAAATTCTAAAATAAAACGTTCAATTGCAATCACATTACTAAAAGAAATACTAGATTTCTATGAACTGTCTAACATTAAATATGAACGCTAAGATCTTTAAACTAAAGTTCAAAATAATTCTAAAATAGTTCTAAATACATTGGCTTTGAACCCTATATTGTCCAGTTCAAGAGCTTTAGACTTTGGGAAATTTGGATGCGGGTTATACGGGCGCGATCATAAATGACTTGGCGTTTGATGTTCTTCTCTATACCTACATAAAATTCGAATTTTACGATTTAATTTACGCCCACAAACAGAAGCTGGAAGGACCGTAAAATATATTAACTACCGTCTTCTGTTTTAAAGTTACATTATAGATTTTTACATTAGATAAATTTCGTTTTAACATGTTATATCAGTTGTTAGTAGGATTGTTTTTTTTTTCACGCTTTATCTCGTATATAGAAGAAAGAAAGAAAGAAGGGTAAGCAGTGGAAACAGTGTCAAGGCACTCCGATTTCCGTTTTTCACTAAAGTTTTGGCTTACTGAGGGCGGGGAAATAAAAAATATTAATTTCAACATGTGAGGATCGAACCTGCTACCATCGCGCTTACAGTTGGGCGATGTCACACTGCGTAGCGCAAGGCATAGTTCCACGCCTCAACACAAAATTATTAAAATATAGATTTGATATGGAGAAAGAGTTTTATAGGTTTTTTAAGTCTAATTTAAATGTCATCAATCCCTCGATTGGGGATCCACAACCTTTTCTAGTCCAATCAGACTCCACTACCACTGTGCCACATAAAACTAAAAATATCGTTTTTTTTATTAAATTTATCTTTTGAATCGTATCTAAAAGTTCTAAAGCAATGTAAACTTGCATTTGGCAGGATTATTGAAATTTGTAGGTATGTGAAATATGAGGGGCGTTGAAACATCTATTTGTATGAAATACGCATACACGCCTTTTTCTACTCGGTTTATGAAAATTTAATGAAATATACATTTGAAAATAATTAATATTTATTTATCAAATAATGAAAATGGAATTTGTATTAAAAAAAATACTGTATATTAATTAAATACTAATCAAACCTTAAATAGGCAATGGTAAATCTTTTAAAATATTTTTTGTGTCAATCACACATTCTAATAAAACAAATATTTTAGAAAATAAATAAATCAGCTTCACGCTCTGTCCCGCACACAGCTAGGTAGGCAGAGGGTACCTAGTGTTAAGACACTCCGATCCCCAGTTTCTACCGAATTCTGGAGGCATTGCGCGTTGAGTGGCGGAACTCAACGCCGCGCTTTGGCTTGCCACCAGAGCGAAGAAATGGAAATATAAATTTGAGCAAATATCCTCGAGTGGGGATGGAACCCACAACCAGTCGGGTTTACAGTCACACCTTTGTGCCCCTGCGCCGCGACTGGCCTCAAATATACGAAGATAAGCTGAACACCACATTTAACCATTTCCACTTTCAGAAAATGGAATTCACAGCCTCTCATACATTTCTAAATACTCATGCTCAACGAAACGAAGCACGAAACACACGGTAATTCGTGTTACGATAGAGTCTGGTTTTGTGTCGATGATCATGTATATATTATATATATATCCATATAAGAACAAAATATAAAAGACTATATAAACACATTCCTAAGAAACTAAGGGAAAAGATTTTCTAAGAAAACAAATTAAATGTTAGAAGCTTTAGACGGAAAACCGTTAATAATAACAGCAAAAGTATTAACTATTTTAATGTTTTATAACAAAGCTTACCACGAGCAGCGATCCGACGGTCTAACCTAATTTACCTACGATAAAGTAGAATATAAATAGTAGGGGTGTTTGTCGTTAGTATCGATAAATCGGATTAACTAAGATAAATGATAGTAGGTATATTGTTTGATTTTTTTTAAAATTATTGTGAATAAATTATAAGAAATAATTTTTTTTCACATATTTTTATCGTAGGTATAAGACTTGAAGGATGCGAGAATACAAACACATATGGCATATCATCAGGTTTTTCTTATTTTGATATGAATATTGTAATTATTATTTAATATACATAGTATTAAATAATAATTACGAATTCAGAATCCATCCAAGAATCCAATATATAATCGTGTAGTTCAAACGTCATTATAGTAAATACGTTAAAAGTGATAAAAGAAGAAACAACGTAAACGTCGATACAACTGACACGGGATGCAAAGTGCAGAGTTGATTTTCGCCACTCAACACGTAATGTTTCAAGAAAGATGCGTAATTTGGGAAACAAAAGTGTCATAATCAGGAACTAACTGTCTTACAAATAGGTTCCTAGGTTCCTTCTATCTACTTTACTATGTACGGAATACAGTGTGAAGCAAAAAAAATAAAAAAGACCAATTTTAAATTCAATCAAAGTCCAGCCGCTTTTCTTTCAATAAACTTATACTCACTCTATTCAAAATTTACGAAAATTGTAAAGTAATTCGTTTTAGATATGAAACAAAAGTTACTTACAGATAATATATTTAAAAATAGTACATTTAATATATAAATAATAAAAGAAATATATCGACGCGTTTGCAACACATACCTTTATATGAGAACCAGTCCATCCCGCTTTTACCGTAAAATCGGTATAAGAGGGATAATTTGCTCACTAAGAGTATTTATATATTATAAACTTAATAACCATTTTATCATAAAATATTTTATGGTACAATTAAGTAAATATATAGTTTTTTAATTTAAACAGATTGCTCGCATTTTGTGCGTGAACGGTTAAGAATAAGACTCGCAGAGCATTGTCCATTGTGCATTGTCCCAGAGACTTAAACATAAATATAAACAGAATTATCTTTAATATATATTTATGAATGTATTTCAAAACAATATTGTCGTTTTAGTTTGTTCTTTTAATTTTTTCAGAGTTGCAGAAGCTTCTTGAAATAATAAAAAAAAAACTCTTACGTATCACCCTTTTACAACATGAAAACCAACAATATTTTACCTCAACAATATTTCAAACCTATACCAATAAATTTCAACGAACTATTTCATCTAATACTTACCTCTATAAAAAAAATATTAAGAGAATCCACCCTAGTATCATAAATCTAAGTTAAGTTCAAAGTACCACCTTTCTTTCTGATTTCACGGGGGAAAGTTTCAGCTACATGTTTTATTCCAAAAAAGTCAGACAAAACCTGTTGTCAAGACAATGTTCTAAGCTTTCTACCCAAATTAGAGACATTGCGTGTTGTGTGGTAGAATGCTGTGTTTTGTCTTTTACAATTATTCTACGAGTATGTAGTGGGAGTCGTACCCACATCGTGTTTACAGTCTTACAGTCAAGATACTCCATTTCCATTTCCGGCCATTTTTACTCACTATACGGAACTTAACGTCGCGTTTTTTTGTCAAGCAGCGAGGAAATTAAAATGATTCATTCCCTCGACTGGGAATCAAATCCTTCTGACAAATAACAATGAAATTACCTATATTAAGCTCCGAATACCTACTGAACGAAGTAGCATAAATCTAAGTTAACCCCAAGTTCCTAACTTCAACAGCCAACTTAATTCAACCCGACTATAACGGTTAGTGTATGTATATGTTTATACAAACTTTAACTTCACCTGCAACTATCAAGTTTATTTGGGTAATATGGTACTTAGAAATGACCGAATTTGCGTAGATATTATTTATTTAAATTGTGCCCTTGAAAACGTTAGAAAACTTATATATTAAATGAATTTATAGAAAAATAGAAACTTCTTTCACACTCATTGGTACATTTTTTCATTGTCTATAAAAACAAACAAAAAAACATGAGGTCTATGGGGCCCAGGGGCAAAAGAATGCGTCTTTAAACGCAACAGTTCGATTTTCGCGCGGATTCGATTCCCACTACAAGTAATGAAATACTTCATATTTTCATTTCTTTGCTCTGGTAACGAGACAAAGCGCAGCATTGAGGTCCTCCACTCAACATGGAAAAGTGGGGAGCGGATGTATCTTAATCAGATAGACAAACAAACAGACGCACGGACGAATGGAAGAACAAAACAAATGATCCTATAAGGGTTCCTTAAGAGGGACGAAACCCTAAAAACAGTATAGAAAAAAAAGAAATAAATTACGAAATTAAATAAACAACTTAATGAACACCCGGACTTGATATACTTTTTTTCAATTAAAGCATTGCATTATAGCGGAACCTTTACTATGTAAATGGAATAGTGATGTTCCTATACACGCATGTATATTTCAGTGGTCGATAAGGTCTATATTAACATGTCAAACACGAGCCAAGTTAGAAAGTACACCACTGAATCCTTTATGAGTGTTGTAAATCTAGTAAAATCGTAAATTTTGCTGGCTGACCCGAGGAAAGGGCCCGACCCTTCACAGTTTAGATGGATACAAGCCCTTACCAAGCACTTTTAGTGACAAAGTCGAATAGTTTCTATTTTGAAAAAGACTGATTTATTGTTTAAAACTATGTTAGTCTTGGTGAGAAATATGTCATTTTTATATATAAATGTATATAATTTTGAGCTCAGTGATGGCGCAGGAGCATAAGCGTGTGAATGTAAACGCGACAGGTTGTGGTTTTGATTCCCACAGGAAATTAAATATTAAATATTTTAATTTCCTCGCTCTGGTAACGAGGCCAAGTGCGGCTACTCAACATGCAATGCCTCCGAAAATGGGAAACACAACATAGTGTCTTAGCACTAGGTTCTCAGTTTCCCTTTGCCTACCCTAGTATGTGTAATTAACGCGTTGAACTAAACAAACTTTTCAGGTTTTTAGTACTAAAAATATTATTTGGCAAATATGGCAAATCAAAAGACAACGGTAGTAGTGTTGGTGACAGCGAAGGTATAGGTATAGCTCAAGCAGATCGCGGTCTGAGCCCATTTAAAATTCCAATTCTGACCCTTGATTAGAAAACCACTTCCTTTCAAAATTTGAATCGCCTTGAATTTTAAGCGTCTGTCTTCAGCTGAAACTTGCATTAATTGTTTATTTACATAAAGATTGGTTTAGTTTAAGAATAAAATATATTAACTCATTCAAGCTCATTCTACGATCATGGATTCGAACTCCATACTGTAATTGTATGGGAGTTTACATGAAATATAGACTGTAAAGAAAAGCAGAGAACAAAAGATCTGTTGTGTATTAAACATTTTTAGTATTATCTGTGTTTATTTAACATTTTTAGTTAATAAAAAATGTTATTGTTAAGTAACTGACAAAACTTAGCCATATAAGTGTCTTGGGATTCCCCAAGGTGTGCAACACTAAGGCCCGTATTTGTATTTGAGATGCTGATTTCATTCATCTTGCATCTATAATCTAATAGAAACGACATCTCAAGATCGATCTCAGATTTGAGAGTGATTTATAAATAAGAATCTATGAAAGCGTATTAATTGGTTTAACTGTAAATTCATATAGGAGACCATCGTGGAGCAAGGCTACCGCGTCTGAAAACTCAACGGTTATGGAGTCGACTCCCATGTTTTAACATTAGATTTGCTCTGCCCCTCTTGCTACATGGGAAAAGTGTACAACCCGTAATAACCCGTTTTCGTTGAGCTACTTCAAAATTTACATACAGATGATTTTTTTTGTTCAGAGGTTTTTCTTATTATAATGGAATATTAGGTATTATAATATCGTAGCTCCAATTCTACTTATTTTAACAATAAACTATATTTATCTCTTTGGTGTCGAGGCAAAGCGCGGCGTTGAGTTCTGCCACTCAACACGCAATGCCTACAGAACTCGGTAAAAAGTGGAGAGTGGAGTGTCTTAACACTAGGTTCCCTCTGCCTACCCGGCCATGTGTGGGATACAGCGTGAAGCTGGTTTAAGCTACATTTATAGTATATTCAATATATAAAATTGAAAATAAAACGTCCTCATCCAAAACTCTCTTTCTAAACTCTCTTATAAAAAGTGCAATCAAGTCAGATCAACTTATAAAACTTGGTTTATTTTGATGAAATTGTGTACGTTATAGAAGATCTCACATACTGTTCTTAGCAATTGTGATCCTTACGCTATGGTTATAAGGGCCACAATTTCTACACCTGAAACTTTTCTATTTATGTGAACGTAGCTTCTTTTAGGGTTCTTTATATATATGTAATGTGTAGGTATGTTAATACATTTAAAACTTATTAAAACATAGGTTCCACCGCTCAACACGCAATGCATTTATAATTCGGTGAAAAGTGGGGAACATAATGGTGTGACTTAACGATAGGTTCCCAGGTTCTCCCATATCTCATATCTCATACATCATGAAACTAAATATTTTTGGATAATTGACGTTTCAAATAACTGCAGTAATCGCTCGTCAATGGTAGACTTGGATCTGACCGGAGATTAGAACGGACAGTTAAAAAATTTTCTTTTTTTTTTTTTAGTTAAAGAATTTAATTTAAAATATTAATTAAAACTACTACTAACTGTTTTGTGTGCAATAGAAGAACCAAAACTAACATGTTCTTATACTACCTATGACACTTAAATTTCTTAAACTTTGAAGCACTAAATGAGAAAAGGCGTGTACAATTTTTTCTTGTTCAAAAATCTATACTAAAAACATAATATGTATAAATAGATTATTATTCAAATATACTAACTCCCTATATACAAGAATTGAACCCACAACCATCATGTGTACAATCAAACTGTCTCGCTATGCCACAACGGTGTAAAAATATAACAAGAACCATTTATACCAAATCCATTCATACTAGTCAATCAACAAGTAAATCTTCTATTTTCGCCTGTCAGTTCGTTAGCACTGTATGTAATTCCATACATCAGTACTGGTATATTGGATTCGAGAGTCGTATATGTAGACTGTAGTCTTAGTTCCTTTGGACTGCACCAAGTTTGAAGAACTCTAAAACATGTGGTTTAGTTTTGCTATCAGTGCTTAGTTCAAATTAGTTTTGGAACAAGCTATAGCTTTTACAATGTGTAAACAGTGATATAAGTAAGTAGAAAAAAAATCAGCTTTACGCTGTATCCCGCACACAGCCGAGTAGGCAGAGGGAACCTAGTGTTAAGACACTCCGTTCCCCACTTCCTGCCAAATTCTGGAGGCATTGCGTGTTGAGTGACAGAACTCAACGCCGCGCTTAACCTCGACACCAGAGCGAAGAAATGGAAATAAAAATTTAAGTAAATATTTCATCTCCTCGAGTGGGGATCGAACCCACAACCAGTCGGTTTTACAGCCACACCTCGTGCCGCTGCGCCACGACTGGCCTCAAGAAAGTAGAAATATATTGTATTTTGTAAATGGAGTGTTTTTAAAGTAAATTATCTTGGTTAGGCCATAATGGATTGATAAGAAAGTAGAGAGGCACTATCGTTACGTATTTGGAAAAATAATAATAGCTACTAGAGGTCAGTCGAGTGACACGGGGGCATAGGCGACTGTCAACGTGATAAGTTGTGGGTTCGATTCCCAGTCGAGTAAAGTAAATATTTCATATTTTCATTTCCTCGTTCAACTCAACAGACAATGCTTCGAGAATTGATGGAAAGTGGAGAACAGAAGTGTCTTAATTGGAACGGAGTGTCATGGCGTTCCCTTTGGTTGACTTAAAAAAAAAACAAAAATACTTATGTATATAAAAAAGTTTCGGTAACCACTGTTAGCGCCGGTTCAATAACATTTTACAATGCATTTTTATAATTATATATTATAGTAATTTTCATATTATGTATGGTCTAAACAAATGAATAAAAAACAAAAACAACTGATCACAATGCATTTCGATATCTTGACCATTTTGTAAAATAATTATCAACTGTAAACTATAAATTCAAATACGAATATTGGAACCCACGATACAGGAATACTTACTGCGGATATTCTCATAAATAACAAAAAATATAAAATCAGCTTCACGCTGTATCCCGCACACAGCAGGGTAGGCAGAGGGAAGACAAAACACTCCGTTCCCCACTTACTGCCGAATTCTGGAGGCATTGCGTTTTGAGTGGCAGAACTCAACGCCGCGCTTTACCTCGACACCAGGGCAAAGAAATGGAAATATAAATTTAATGAAATATTTCATCTCCTCGAGTGGGGATCGAACCCACAACCAGTCGGTTTTACAGTCACACCTCGAGCCGCTGCGCCACGACTGGCCTCACCTGACAAAAATTATACATACTGTTTATTTAATAAACATTTTATTTATTTATTACAATATATTTTCCTGTCTCAAACAACAACTGAAAATACAAAGCATATCATTCAAAATACATAAATAATATAAACCAAGCTAATAATATTATAATTTACATTCGCACAAACGTATAAAACACCCCCGTCTCGTAGAATATGACCATTAAGGCGAGTGCAGACAATACAAAAGACGTTGTAATTTACACCTCCTAAAATATGTATGTATGTATGTGTATATGATATACAGTGTTATCTCCGGTATAAACAATGACACATTGAAATTGCACCTCTTAAATGTACTTTGGGGATTAAGGTTGGTGCACATTTGATGAAGTTTTTACTTAATTTTGTAAAACGTTGGTTGTGAGTTCATATTTTTTTAACAAGAATTTGTGTTTATAATTTTTTTTCGGCTTGACGCTGAATCCCGCATAAAATATAATAAGCAGAGGGAAGCCTACTTCCCGTCGAGGCGTCGAGTTCTCGAGTCATTGCGTGGTAAGTTCCGTGTTTATATATTAGCTTTATCGGTGTCGGTACTAATACTGCCTATTTATCGCATTTTTTTTAAACAAACAGTAAAAAAATTAAAATGTATTAAAAGATGAGGAATAGATAATACTCTAATTCTAAATGAGACTACGTATATATTATGATTATGCAACTAGTGCTAAATTTGAAACTATATTGAATTTGAATATTTGAAATTAGTACCTATTTCATTTATAATTTGCTTATGGAATCTCATTTACACGTAAAATTGACCTATTTTGACCAGTTTATTAATGTTGATTTTTTTCTTTTTTTTTCTCAAAATAGATGAAATCATTTTCAAGCTTTCTTAAAAAAATGTTCAAATAAACACTAAATACGCAATTAAATTCTATCAAACTTATAGTAAACCCTAAATACAGGTGTTTCTTGTTTATAAAACATGAAATAAAAAGTCAAAATCCATTAAAAGAAGGTACTATACACCACTTTTTTGTTATTTTTATGAGCTTGAAAAAGAGGGTTATTTCGGTACATATGGTAAAATTGCGAAAATCTTATTAAACCTTTTTAGGTTATTTTTATTTATATTCGTAATTTTGGTATTTTTTAGCTTAAAAAAATCTGCCAACCACACTTTTCTAATAATTAAAGAGAGATTTTAATAGTAACAATTGAAAAAAAAAAGTTAAAATAAATCAGCGCAAACAGCAGAATAGGTAAAGGGAACCTAGTTTTAAGACACTCCGTTCTCCAATTTCCACTGCATTCTGAAGGCGTTGCGTGTTGAGTGGCGAAACACAAGACCGCGCTTTGCCTCGACACCAGAACTAAAAAAAAAATCGTCGAATAGGGATCAAACCCACAACCAGTCACATTAACAGACGCACTTTGTGCCTCTGCGTCACGACTGGCCTCAAAAAAAAATCAAGATAAAACAATTTCATAGAAGATGTAAATAAAAGAAAACCCCTAATGTAACCTCAGCTTTACTTGCAGTGTATTCATAAATAGTTAGAATATTCCCAGAATAAGCTTAAACGTAGACTTTGTCGATACAAGTAAGACGACAGTAACCACACGTGAGTTACAATAGTAGTTATCTATAATACAGGTATAATATACAATATCAATATATTGAACCGTGGCACATGGGCACAAGCCTGCTACGGTAACGCAACGGTTGTGGGTTCGTTTCCCACTCGGAGAAAAGAAATATTTATTTTGTCGAAATACCTCGTAAATTAGGCAGAAAATGGAGAACGGAAGTGTCTTAGTGGGAATGGTGTCTTAATATTATCTTCCCAGGTTCCCTCTGTGTAGAGTACGTGAGATATAGCGTAACTTTTAAGATAAAATTTATAAAGCATTTCTTTACGGTTTATACAAAGTTATTTAAGATTTAAATTTATAATATAATCATATCATGTAGTGTATTCCAAGCATTCTATAAGTCTGCAAAAGCTGCTTCACCCTTTTTTAGCAGGTTTTAATTCAGGGAGAATCCAGTGCAAATACACTCCGCTTCCCACTTTCCGTTGAATTTTCAAGGCATTGCGAGTTGAGTGGCGTAACTCAACCGCCGCGCGTGCTAAGTCAGGCAAATTAAAATAAATTAAATATAATCATTTCCTCGAGTAAGAACCAAACCCACAACCATCGCGCTATCGTCATTGCAACACGACGACCTCAATTCCGTAAATCTAAATAAAAAGTAGAAAAAGTAATATAACATCACTAAATTCTCTTTATAACGAACAAACAGTAAAAATCCACAATAATAAAAGCATAAAAATAGCATAAAATGTTAAAATTAACACATAAATATGACCAAAACGTATTTTGTCCAGACATTCATAGTTCAATTACGCTCACCACCGGACCACGCTCTACTAACTTTAAATGCGCTATATAAAGCTTTTAAACAAACATCAGTTTTCATTGTTTGTATTTTATATTAACTAAAGCAAATTGCTATATCAGGCCTTCGTGGAATAGATTCAGCGCGGCGTTGAGTTACGTCGTTCATGACGGGAATTCCAGCTCAAAGTGGAGGACGGATTGTTTAACACTGGAATCTCCTTTATCTTCCTTGCTGCGCTGCTTAATTCTAAGATAATTTCAACTTCACACTATATCGATATGTGATAGGCAGTAGGAACCTGGGAACCCATTGTAGTGTACAGCACTCGGTTCCCATTAAGACACTTCCGTTCCCCACTTTCCGCGGTATTTTTGAGGCATTGCGTGTTCAGTGGCGCAGCAAAACACCTTGCTTTACCCCATTACCCGAACCGAATGGGAATCGAACCCACAACCGTTGCGTTTACAGTCACACGCCTCTGCGCCACGATGGCCTCAATTCTGAAATAATAAATACATTAATATAGTTATAATTTAAACAAGCTACAAATTAGTATAAGTATATATGGCTCGAGACAACTTAATCAAGACACTGTCGATTTGTTAATTACCGAGCAACACTGTAATCTGTCTGTTGAATTATCTCGTAATATCAATACAGAGAATAAGACTCGAATATACAGTTTTAATGATGTTATACGTATTCTTGTATTAAGAGTCAATATAGTAGGGTAGTCGGAGAGAATCTAGTGGTAGTAATATTTCTTTTTTATTTTAAAGTAAATAAAATATATATTTTTTTTACTATTTATTTTTATTAAATTATATAAAAAAATAAGGCCAGTCGTGGCATAAGGGCGCAAAGTGTGGCTGTTAAATCTACTGGATGTGTGTTCCGTCCGTAAAGATTTTATTTAACCAAAAGTCGTTCAATTTTTATATTAAATATATTTTTTTATTTGTTTTATTTTAATGTGTATTTCGAATTATATACTATAATTTGAGAATTTTTAAATTTCACGCTGTATCCAGCAAATAGGAAGTGCCTACCTTCCTTATGTTACGACACTCCGTTTCCCATACACTGTTAACCCCAATTTCGATACTTTTTTGTTGAATAGCGGAAGTCAACGCCTAGATTGTCTTATTACCAGAGCGAGGAAATGAAAATAATTGACTCCCTGAGCAGGAAATCGAACCCACTACCATTGTACTTATAGCTAGACGATAAAGAGATACTAGATATAGAGATAGCTATGGCCATCAAGACTTGCCAACAGATCACAAATCACTTCACCAAAGTTAAGTTGAGAGGAGAATGGATGAAGGAGATTGATCGGTAAAAAAGGTAAGTTAAACAAAAAAAGAATACTTGCTTAGAAGGGATCCAAGCAAAATACATAATTTTAAGTTACCTCTAGCAATATATATAAATAATATTTACAATGGAACCTCCATTTTCCCCTAAAAAATAATAATAATACATAAAGAGCTGAAAACCAAAGTTCGAACGTTCAAACACTGAAAACACTCTTTATAAATACTGATGTCATATATAAACAAAATGATTTAGGACAGGTGAAAAATATTTTGGGATTATATGTACTTTTATTTAACAGAAAAAAATTGAGATTTCTATGGCGCTAGGCTTTCCGCAAAGAGCAGAGTAGGCAGAGGAAACGTAGTGTTAAGAAACTCAGCCCTAATTGCGTTAATCGACATTGCGTGTTGAGCGCCGTAACTCGACGCCGCTTTGGTTTGTTACCAGAGCGAAATAATAAAATATCTCATTCCCCCACTGGGAATCGAACCACATCGTCGAGTTAACAGTCAGAGGCTTAGCCGCTGCGCCGCTATGTGGGGGTGAGGTTTGTGTTTTATAAAAAAAATGTTATATAAGTTATATTTTTAAACATTTTCATATACAATAAATAATTCAACAAAATATATATAAACAAAGGCTATTTTTTATAACTTATTAAGATTTTACAAGGTAATCTTAATACAAACGAAGCCTTAAAGTACATAAAACGCCTTACCAAACACATTATCACTGCACACGAGCACCGCGCTGATTAATTGAGATGAATATTTGTGTCTAATTAAATCATCTCATGCGTGCTCGCTGCTGGCATATACGATTTTAACGATATGTCGTGTGGACGTGTTGGGTTTTTCTTCTTTTTCTTAGCTTTTCATATTTATGTAAGATTTTTTTTGTTTTTTTTTTTTGGTTTCACGTTTTATCACGTTTAAATGGAGTGAATAGAGAGGAATTAGTGTTAAGGCACTCCCTTTTACGTTTTCCGGTTCGTCCGGTTGTGTGGACGTATGGGGATTTTTCTTGGTTTGATCTTAATTTTCACATTTTTTTTGTTTTATTTTAGTTGTACGCTTTATCAAGCATGAAGCGGGGTGGACAGAGAGAAATTAGTGTCAAGGCACTCCCTTTTCGGCATTCCGTCTTAATCCAAGATATTGCACATCGATTAGCATACCTTAATGCCACGTTTCGTTATCAAGCAAACGAAAATAATTTATTTTCCAAAGTGAGAATAAAACCCACAACAATCGCCTTTATAGTCAGATCTCTTTGCTACAATAGCCTCGCATTTATTTATACATTTACATGTAAATACACATTTTTTCTTGCCTTTTTTTTATTAATACTTCTGTGAACTTAAATATAGATATATTAAATATAAAAATGATATATTTTATCACTATAAAATATTTTTTTACAGAACACATCAGCTCAAAAATTATTAATCAGTTCCTTAGCGGCTTCAAGGGAAAACACAAACAGAAATACAGGTATAATTGCTTTGCTTTTGCAAAAACAAGACGACGACAACATTGAAGAAGTCGTTTACGACGTAGAATCTGTCGATCCTCCACATGACGAAAAAGTGTATAAATTGTACCACATTATGCGGGTAAATAAAAATTAAATTAAATTATATTAGCTTCACGCTGTATCCCGCACACAGCAGGGTAGGCAGAGGGAACCTAGTGTTAAGACACTCCGTTCCCCACTTTCTGCCGAATTCTGGAGGCATTGCGTGTTGAGTGGCAGAATTCAACGCCGCGCTTAACCTCGACACCAGAGCGAAGAAAATGGAAATATAAATTTAAGTTAATATTTCATCTCCTCGAGGGATCGAACCCACAACCAGTCGGTTTTGCAGTCACACCTCGTGCTGCTGCGCTACGACCGGCCTCTAAAACCGATGGGTAAATAGATATATTTATTAAATTTTGATTTAAGAAAAGGAAATCATTTGAGGCTATCTTGGTACAGAAACACAGCGTGTGCCTTGTGAACGCGACGGCTGCGATTTTATTTCAAACTCCAAGGAATTAATAATTTTCATTTCTTCGCACTGGTAAGAAGACAAAGCGCGGCGTTGATTCGTGCAAAAATATTAATGGAAAGTGTGATACAGTCTTACGTTTTTGTAAGGTTTCCTCTGCCCATCCTACTATATGCAGGATACAGAGACTAAAGCTAAAATGAAAACAAAAACAAATTGATTAGATAGAGATAAGATTCGGATAATGGAGACATGGGTTAATGTGCTATTTAAAGGGTATTTAAAAGCTATAGGGTTTATTTAAAGTTATACTTTAAAACGTCTCAACCACTGGCCCGAGCTCTTTTCCCTGTGGGTATTCATTGAAGGCTGATGTGTTTCTCTCAATAAGACATTTGATAGTATTTAATAAAAACTAATAAAATAATAAAAGTTATTAAAATAAAATAATTTACATTTACGGGGCACGAAGTGTGACTGTAAAACCGACTGGTTGTGGGTTCGATCCCCACTCAAGGAGATGAAATATTTACTTAAATTTATATTTCCATTTCTTCGCTCTGGTGTCGAGGCTAACCGCAGCGTAGAGTTCTGCCACTCAACACGCAATGCCTCCAGAATTCGGCAGAAAGTGGGGAACGGAGTGTCTTAACACTAGGTTCCCTCTGCCTATCCTACTGTGCGCGGGATACAGCGTGAAGCTGATAAAAAAATAAAAAATTGCAATAAGTTAATTTCATTTCACAGACTACCCAAGAAAATGAGGATTTAGATGATGATGCCACTGAAAAACTGAAAAAAACTGGTGACATTTTAAGGCAAGCTCTACGTAAGCGATGCCAAAAACTAGACTCTTGTGTCAAACAGTGTCCAAAGAAGAAAAAATACACTTGCATTGTCACTTGCCAAGAAGTGTTCGATAACCATGACGTCTGCAAACCTAAGACGTGCGAAAAACAAAAGTGTAAAACATTACCGCCGTCGTGGCTTTAAAATTGTATTTTTTTTTAATAAAATTTAATTGAGTTTATCTATATTTTATTTATTTTTATTGTTTTTGATTAAACAGCCTCACAGTTTTGAACATTCGGCAGGAACCAAGAGAACTTAGGCTTAAGACACTACGTTCGCCACTTTCCACTTTCTTTTTTTTTCATTGCGTGTATGTTAATAAAATTAATCAAAATATATATTTTAAAAGCAACCCCAATAGAAAATACAAGTATATACTCTAAGACACGTTCTTTAGAACACCATTTTTGGCCAACGTATATTTCACTTATAATATTTTATTTTACGTTGAGTTCCGCCACTCAACACGCAATGCCTCCAGACTTCTGCGGTAAGTGGAGAACAGAGTGTCTTAACACTATGTTCTCTCTGCTTACCCTGCTGTGTGCGGGATACAGCGGGAAGCTGATTATAATTTATTTTGCTTAGAAAAAAAATCACCCAAACGAGAATTGAAGCCACGACCTTCGTGTTCAGATAAGCGTATCGACGTCAAAGAACGATTGTTCTTTTCCTGTCTAAAAATATGAAAAATCATAACAAATTTCATTCTGGCCACGTACAATTCAATCTGATCAGTGAACTGCGCTAGAATGTCGTCTACGTCTAAAGTAGCGTCGATAAAATATTTTAAGGCTCTCAAAGCGATGCCTGAACGCAGAATGTCTACGGAATGCCTTACAAAACTATTCATATTTGATATTATATGGTGTAAATTCTTCATTTATACCTATCTGTTTTAAATTTTCGTTTTAGAACACAAATAGATAGGTACTAACGCTTTAAATTAAAAACTGGCATGTCTTAAGCAGATATTATATGTATAAATATAGAAATATATGTATGTAATAACATAAGTCTAGTTCTAGGTAATATCTACAGAAAAAAGTATAAAAGAAATGTAAAAATAACAAAAGGTACGGACCATATGTCTCTAGTGTAAGTAAGAATTAAAGTTTAAAAAAAATTAAAAAAGCGCTTTAACTTATTATTATATTATAGCCAAATTATTTAAAATCTAACATAAATTATAGTCTGTATGTTATTATTGTAAACTTTTATATAAATTCGTTCCTTAGTTTTTGCTTGAAAGTGTAATATTCCAGCAATCCTCATGAATTTTCCCGTTTATAATATTATTAGTAATAGGATTTGTTTATTTCTTAATATATTTAAAAATGTAAAATTTATTTAAGAACTTATGTCATTAATATAGAAATATAGCGAGGTTAGTCATGGCGCAGGGGCACAAGCGTGTGACGGTCAACAGATTATGAGTTCGTTTCTCACTCGAGGAAATTAAATATTTAAGTTTTTAATTTCTTCGTTCTGGTGTAGAGACAAATCGGGATCTTGAGTTCCACCACTCAAAGTTATTTTTTTTAAGACTCTTCATATGTATAACAAATCTTTGATATTCTTACACTTTGAAGAGTTTGTTTGTTTGAACGGAACAATCTCAGGAACTAATGGAAATGAAAAAAAATTTTTATGTAATACTCTATTTATTGAAGAAGGATGTAGCCATTCTTGATAATATAAAAGACATAATGACAAATAAGAACGGAGTGTTAATGACAAATTATTGGATATTCATAATTATTTTCATTTGACCGTGCGCCCGAAGCCTCAGATAAAAAATATTTTTTAGCTTCAGGATTCAAAATGAAAATTTAAATATTTTATTTGTTTGAGTGGGAATCGAACATAGAGCCTGTCACGCTTACAGTATTATCAAGTAAAACATATAGAGAACTCGGTGGAAAGTGGGGAACGGAGTGTCTTAACATTAGGTTCCCTACATTCCTGTGTGCGGGCGTAAAGCTATTTTTTTTTAATGCAAATTTTTTTAATTTAATATTTTCATTTTCTCGCTTTGATTACAATGTTGAGTTACGCGGAATTCGGTGGAAAATAAGGAATGAAAGTGCCTTAAACCGTACGTCAGAGAAAAGACAATAAAATCAGACTAACAAATTGAATCTTCAGAAATCGAATTGAAAACAACCATGTCTAATCAAACATTTGATCCACCATAGAGATTAATTAAGATATCCAAAACAACTGAACAATTATTGACAATACCAATATAATTAAAACAGAAGTAGGTAAGAAATATTAAACTTGACTAATAAGAAAATATAATTTGGCGTTGATTAAAATAATCGAAGCGTTAACACAAACAATAATCTCAGTTCCTTCGATAATCCAAATATTTTTGTGACAGACGCCCGAGGAGACTGGTTGCAAAATGGCGTCTATAGCTACTTTCAAATTTATTTTCGCTTTCGTCTTGTTATTGTGTGTAAGTGATTATTTACTTTTATTATTGTATATTAACCATCGTGGGCGGAAATAAAATCTGGTATAAACGCACCTATTGTAGGTTGTGGGTTCAATTCACATTCATTCATGATTTTATTTTAATTATTTTCATTTCTTATATTTACGTTTTCATTTCTTCGCTATGGTGCCGAGGGAAAGCGCGGTGTTGCGTTCCGCCACTCAATGCCACCTGAATTGGGGGGAAATTGGGGAATGGAGTGTCTTAACCTCCGCCTACACTGCTGTGCAATTTTATTTTCATTTCTCCACTCTAGTAGACTAAGCGCAGCGTTAAGTTTCGTAACTGCAGGCGTCAAAGGAAAAAAAGTATATAAAAATAATAATAATAATTGATAGTTATTTTTCTATCAAATTATCAAATACAACAAAATAATCAACGTTAATATCCGCTATTCGAAACGTAATGTCTCGAAAATTTCGTCAAAAAGCAAGGAACAGAGTTTCCTATGCCTAGGGTAGACAGGGCAGCTTTCTCAATATATGAAGATTTTTCATAAATTAATTTAAACTTCACCATACGTTACAATGATTTCCAGATGAGATACAGCACAGCGTCAAGGTCTGATCTTTCCAACCTAATACGCGTCCTCGGCCAGAGACACGACAACAACAGGCAGCCTATTATCGTTGTTGTCGACACTCATAAAACTCAAGACAGACCTAAAGCTTATCTGGATGACACTGTCGACTCCATCGATTCCAGCGATGAGATAATAGCGTCCCGATTATCTCATGTTTTGCAACGTGATAAGGTTCTTCGTTTATTTTTTTGTGTTTTGGCCATTTTTATATTTTCATATATGTTTTTTTTAAAGTATTTTTAAAATATAAATACTTAGATATCAACACACACAATTCATTACAATTGTAGCTCCTTTTGTAGCTGTTGTACTTCATTTATTAAAATGTTTAAATTATTATTGTTAAAGGCATATTATAGTTGCTCAATATATTCCAACAAATATGAAGAATCAGAAATTGAGACCAGTCGTGGCGCAGCGGCACAAGGTGTGACTGTAAAACCGACTGGTTGTGGGTTCGATCCCCACTCGAGGAGATGAAATATTTACTTAAATTCATATTTCCATTTCTTCGCTCTGGTGTCGAGGTTAAGCGCGGCGTTAAGTTCTGCCACTCAACACGCAATGCCTCGCGAATTCGGCAGAAAGTGGGGAACGGAGTGTCTTAACACTAGGTTCCCTCTGCCTACCCTGCTGTGTGCGGGATACAGCGTGAAGCTGATTTAATTTGATTTTAATTTTAAATATGAAGAACAAACACCATGCTTTGTATATATAAAAAAATAAATAAATATTTTATTGTACAGGTTAAAAAACTGCTATCAGTTAAGAAAACAACACCCACACCGCATCTCCAATTAAAACAGCACAGGCACAGAGTTCAGAAACTTCGAGCTGACGATCGACACTTAGATGCAAGAAGTGTCCTACGATCTCCTATAGTTAAAAAATTGCTACGCATATCTAATTCCATACAATGCGATGCAAAAGATGAATGCCAGGATAAATGTAGTAACAAATTTAATGGGAAAAAAGCTTTTCAATGTGAGGCAAAATGTGAAGAAAAATATGAATGTGAAGAAGAAGAAGATCCTTGTGATAAAGATGAGTGTCCGGATTCTTGTGGTGGTGACGAAGACTGCCCAGTAAGTACTAAAGGGGAGAGGTACGTTACGGAGCCTTCTTGCAAGAAATGTTGATAACGATCACATAATAATAAAAACAATGTCGTTTATGAGTTTTGTTTTATTTTAACACTTTTTCTTTTATACCTAATTTATAATATTAAAAAAATAATTGTAATACACAAATCCCTTTGCATGAGGTATTGAATTCTCGTTTTTTCCGTTCTTCTAGTAATTTCGGAAAAGTCTCCCTGTTAGCTCCCCTATATTTACCTAAAATTAGATGAAACCTATAATTATGCCAAATTTCCACGTTCGTTACTACGCTACTTACACTAGTAACGTAGCTGAAATTATACAGATATTAACCTTAGCTATGGTGCTTCCAGGTATATTTCACAATAAAAAATAAATAAATATGAAATAAAGTTAGGTACAATAAAATGTATAAAAAATAAATACAATTTTGCATATTGGCAACATTTTTGGACCAAATGTCACCTAATGTCAGTAAGTTCGTAAATAAATCTAAAATCTTACTTATTTATACGTTTCGTTTAATGTTTATATATTTTTGTATGAAATTAAATATTTTTAAAATGAAATTGTAAAAAATAATCAACGTATACTTGATGACTAAGATGTTTAGGTGATATACATATATAATATAGCATAGTTTCACCACCCTCTCGATTTCTGTAGAAAAATGACAGAGAAACAGCCGGTATGTAACTTGATTAAACTATTATCTTGGTAAACGAACTGTATTAAAAAAATATATAGTTAATGTAAAGATTTCAACGATACATTATGACTTTTTTGCAAATATTGAAATGTTATAAAATTGAAAGCATGAATCAATAGGATATGGATAGATTAAGAGGATACGATCCTATATCAGAATTTTAATTAAAAAAAATTGTATTAATATTTTAGCTTCACGTTGTATCCCGTACACAGCAAGTTATCTTGGCAAAGGGTACCTAAAAACAGAGTATTAAGACACTGCGTTCCTATTAAGACACTTACGTTACCGTTTTGAGTGGCGGTAATTAACGCCGCCTATAGAAAATTCGAAACATTACAAAGTAATTTCACGCTTTTTACCGCATAGCTTTATTTAAATATCTTTTTCTTTTTGAAATATTGGTAGGCTATAATATTTATGGCGAAAAAGTTCTTGAGGTTACAGGATAATCGCAATGTGACACCGTCGGACTTCAAGCGTGCTCGTTGTGGGTTCGATTTTTTAAAGTACGGCGTTAAATTCCGCCTCTCAACAACGTAATGTCTGAAATTCGGTGATTTCGGAAGATACGACTACAGTAGTACGAGATAAAGCATGAAGATGATATGTTCTTAGTTTTCTATTTCCGTTTACTTACCGAACTACCAGCGGCAACTTGACGTGGAACAGGCGTTTCTCATCGGCGTCTGAAAGCAGATGCACCTGAGTTCTGATTCGGTACAACAACACGAATGAATAGTTCAGTAATAAAATCAGTTTTTGGGAATTTCGAGACTTAACGCCATTTGTCAGCTTCACGCTGTATCCCGCACACAGCAGGGTAAGCAAAGGGAACCTAGTGTTAAAACACTCCATTCCTTACTTTACGCCGAGTTCTGGACGCATTGCGTGTGCGTGCGTAGAACTCAACGCCGTGCTTTGCCTCGACACCGGAGCGAAGAAATGAAAATATAAATGTAAATAAACATTTCATTTCTTCGAGTGGGGATCGAACCCACAACCAGGAGATTTTATTGTCACACTTGGTGCCCTTGCGCCATGACTGGTCTCTTGTGTAACCTAACACTGTATTGTCCTTAAGTAGATTCTAGGAAATATTTTTTCGTTCTAATCTTAGTGCTTGTGAGGCAGTCGTGGTGCAGGAGCTCAAGCTTGTGAATATAAACGCGACGGTTTTAGGTTCCATTCCGTGTCGGGGGAGTGTAAAAATATTTCCATTTTCTCGTTCTGGTAACGAGGCAAAACGCGGCGTTGAATTCCGTCAGTCAACACACAATGCCTTGAGAACACGATAGAAAGTGAGAAACGGAAGTGCTTTAACACTAGGTTCTCAGATTCTCTGTGCCTAACCTGCGAAGTGCAACGTAGAGCACAAAGCTAAAAATATGTTAGGATCAAATTACACTAAGATTGCGTTTTTTTATATATAATTGTTATATCTAAAGTCCAATGAACAGGTATCATAATTAAAAAGACGTTAAAAGTTACTATAAAACTAAATATTTTATAATTGGTTTGTTTTTCCTTTTTCCTTTTCAGGATACTCATGCGAAATCATCTAGTGAAGGGGTAAGTTTTCTTCGGTCTTTCAATAAATAAATTTAAATTCCATTTCTTCGCTCTGGTGTCAAGGCAAAGCGCGGCGTTGAGTTCTGCCACTCTTCATACAATGCCTCCAGAATTCGGCAGAAAGTGAGGAACGGAAGGTCTTAACACTAGGCTCCCTCTGCCTACCCTGCTGTGTGCGGGATACAGTGTGAAGCTGATTTAACTTGATTTTTTCAATAAATAAATTTTAGGTCAATATTTGAGGTGTTTTTTTTTATAATCAATAAATCCTACTAATACTGTATAATAATATATTATATATGTTAAAGTTTGTGAGGATGGATGTCCAGTATATTACAATTGCATATTGCTTTTAAACATTTTTGTTTTATTAAATTTATTGTAAAATTTAAATTCATTCCAAGAACTAAAAAATCTTTTTGGGGAAAATGCAAAGAAGTGTCGTAACACTAACATCATCCCGCTATATTCGGGATATAGCGTGAAACTGAAAAAGCAGTTAAAACCTTTGCTGTTAATACCAAGACAATATCCCCTTTGTTTCACTAAAACCACTGAAATACGTGCGTGGCATTCAAAATTGCCAGAAAGTGTGAATTTTGGTACAAAATTTAGTGATTTACAAAGGTGATTGTGGCGGCCACAGTGATTTATCACTCCAAACACCTAGAAACAACAGCATACATTGATAATACTCAAAGCGGTACCAAAACTCGGCTAAAATACATGTTACCTTTGTCCACGTATTCCGAACGTAAATCAAAGGAGCGAAATGAAAATTTTGATACTCTATGAGGTTTTGGACGATATTGGGTGAAGATATAGACTCTAACAAATTGTTAAATATGTTTTTGTTTCTTTTGGCTTCACGCCTTCCCGCCCACAAATAGGGTGCATAAAGGGAACCAAAAGGCAAAGGAAAGTGTAAAGAAACACACCCCTTCACACTCTCCGTGTAATTTTTGAGACATTGCTTGTTAAAGAATTGCGTAAGTCAATTTGTCTAGTTAGCAAAGCGAGAAGATGAAAATAATTTATTCCCCCGAGCAGGAATCGAACCCACAACTATTGAGTTTACAGTTTACAGTGGCCTTAGAGTAACATAAGAATGTACAATATACCAATTTTCCAGGAAGACGACATATCGTCGCTATGTACCCTCGAGTTTGAGTTATCTGAGTACATGGAAAGAAGCGCCAGCAGTGCCTTCCACGAGATGTATCCTGGCGTTGAGATGATTGACTACGATTTTATTGCGGAACGACAGAATTTATATAGCACCAAGTATGAAAAATACATTTAACTTATATAAATCAGCTTCACGCTGTATCCCACTTTCTGCCGAATTCTGAAGGCATTGCGTGTTGAGTGACAGAACTCAACGCCGCACTCGAAGAAAGTTGAAGTGGCAGAGCGAAGAAATATACATAATAAATATACATTTAAGTAAATATTTCATCTCCTCGAGTGGGGATCGAATGGTTGTGGGAACCAGTCGATTTTACAGTCACACTTCGTGCCGCTGCACCACGACTGGCCTTGAAAAATAAAAATAGCTTAAAATTAAATTGACGTGACGCAGGCTCACAAGGATGTTACTGTAACGCGACGGTTGTCGGTTCTATCCCACTCGGGAGAATTAATTATTATTTATTAATATTTTAATTTCGTCGCTCTGGCACTAAGGACAAAAAGCCCCGCGTTGAGTTTCGCCACTCAACATATAGTGAAAATCGGTGGAAAGTGGAGAACGGAGTGTTTTAACACTAAAGTGCTGAGACTAAGTTCCCTCTATCTATCCTGATAAATGCGGGATACAGCGTGAAGCTTATTTATTTACTTTTTTAGTTTGATTTAAAAGAATAAAGCTGTTCACTACAAGCACTATGTACAATTTTTGTTACATCTGATGGTACCATACTAGGTATTCTTGTCGTGGGTTAATTTAAATTCTATTTTTAAAACTTCACGTTTAGTCCCGCATATAACAGGATAGGTAAAGAGAACTTAGTGTCAGCACTCCATTCTCCACTTTCCGCCGGAGTTCGAGATATTGTGTGTAGTGCTTTGTCCCAACTGTACAGGAATATAAAAAAAACATAAATAATCATTCCTTCGAGTGGTTTCTTTAACAAATGAAGGATAAACATATAAGAAATTTTAAAATTCTTCATAAATAAGCAAAATGACTAATATTCGTATTCAATTATACGATTAATACGATAAATTAAAACCAAAATGCAAAAAAAATCTCAATATTTGGTCTAATTTTTGTTCTTTTTATTAGTTTATTAGAGTCAACCGCTCATCTGGTGAAAGGCTGCCTCGGTGCGGGCATATTGGGAATGCACGAGGCGTACATGTATGGTGGCATTTGGACCTCGTTGGGTGTAACCGCTACTATTGGCTTCCTTGTGCCGTATTGTATGCTGGCAAGTTTATTAGTTTACTTTATTTTGTTTTGTTAATAATTTTAGGTTTGGTTTTCATAAATTTTTCTCAATCTATTAAGTGTAGGTTTGTTAGATTAGTGTAGGTGTTAGTAGAATCAGAATTTCGTCTGGTAGACAAACAGCGGTGTTGAATTTCAATATTCAACATGCAATGTTTTGCATAAAATACATAAAAAGATAATTTATATATTTTTTTCAAGACGCTAGTTAAATCAGCTCAAACCATGTACATAAGGCTGCGAGTGCCGAGACTCTCTTATCCAGATTTAGCTGAAGTGGCACTGGCGACTGGGCCGATGAAACTTAGCAGACGATACAGTAAGGCGTTTAGGTAGGAATGATTACGTTTATAAAAAAGTATGAGGCCAGTCGTGGCGCAGCGGCACAAAGCGTGACTGTAAAACCGACTGGTTGTGGGTTCGATCCGCTCGAGGAGATGAAATATTTACTTAAATTTATATTTCCATTTCTTCGTTCTGGTGTCGTAGCAAAGCGCGGCGTTGAGTTCTGCCACTTAACACGCAATGCCACCAGAATGCGGCAGAAAGTGGGGAACGGAGTGTCTCAACACTAGGTTCCCTCTGTCCTCCTCTACCCTGCTGTGTGCGGGATACAGCGTGAAGCTGATTTATTTTTATTAACGAATTTAGTTAGTTGGAAATACCACTCGGGACTCCAAAAACTTTTAAGTTTCAAATACATCACAAGAAGAAGAAAGGCAAGATACAGTTGAGTGAACTTCTGAAAAAACAGCAAAAACCGTGGTTGTACGTTAGGGCACTAAGGAAGCGATATTGAAAATTTGATTTAATTATTGTATTAAATTATAAGCTCATGCTATCTGCGACCACGAGCTGATTTTTCGCATTTACATCCCATCCGAAGCTAAAAGGAGAGCGACTGTCCTTTTCTTTCCTTGTATTTTCAAAGGATAGATGTCCCTAGGTTCATCTGTAAATTCTCTAAAAATGCAAAGTAGAGATACAATAAAAGCTTGTTAATGAGTTATATGTTTTATCCTGTGCATTTGATAATACATTCAGACAATATGTAATCATACCTCTATATAAATATGAACACATTCAAGCCCCTTTTCATAAGTGTATCGAACAAAATGTAATAAAATAACTTTTATAAAAATATATATATATTCTTAATAAATTAGCGGGCCCCTATAATAATAAATCCAGGGCCCCCCAACCCTAAATCACGGCCCCAGCACCTGTCACTAATTAAAAGAACTGAGTTAACTGGAAAAAATGCATTATCTATATATATAAAAGGCTTTGTGCTGACTGACTGAGGTAAGACGCACGCAGAGCCGTAACCGCTGATGGTAGAAACGTGAAATTTGGGCAGATGTTTATTTTCATATTCTGGACATCCACTAAGAAGGGAATTTGAAAAATTTTAACCCTAAAGGGATGAAATTGGGGTTGAAAGTTTGTATGGAAATTTTTTTTTATCTGTTCCGATTTTTATAAAATTTGAAATTCAGACTCTTAAAAATATTTCATTGAACACGTGTTTCATGGTTTTTAAGAATTCACCCCCTAAGGGTTCAAATAAGAGGTTGAAAGTTTATATGGAAAAATCTTCAAATTGCCACAGATTTTTATAAAATTTGAAACTTAGACTCTTAAAAATAGCTTATTTAACACGTGTTTCATGGTTTATTAGAATTCATCCTCTAAGGGTGCAAATAAGGGGTTGAAAGTTTGTATGGAAATATCTTTAAATTGCTACCAATTTTCATAAAATTTGAAATTTAGACTCTTAAAAATAGTACATTTAACACGTATTTTATGGTTTATTAGAATTCACCTCTAAGGGTGCAAATAAGGGGTTGAAAGTTTGTATGGAAAAATCTTTAAATCGCCACTGATTTTTATAAAATTTGAAATTTAGACTCTTAAAAATAATTCATTTAACATGTATTTCATGATTTATTAGAATTTACCCCCTAACGGTGCAAATAAGGGGTTGAAAGTTTGTATGGAAAAATCTTTAAATCGCCACTGACTTTTATAAAATTTGAAATTTAGACTCTTAAAAATAATTCATTTAACATGTATTTCATGATTTATTACAATTTACCCCCTAAGGGTGCAAATAAAGGGTTGAAACTTTGTATAGATAATATTCAAAAATTACTTCGTGTTCTATGAAAATTGTTATGCGAACTTCTAAATACAAGTTATTGTATGTATAAACGATAAAAACACTAATTATTATTATTATTGTTAAAACGGCGCACGCGCTACACACGTCCGTCTTCATTCAGCGGTAAAACGAAAAAACCCGTTACATTGGTTCCAATGTCAAATGAGCGATCCCCTCCCGCGCCTCCCTCACCGCTATACCGAGGCTACGTTATAGCTGCGCATTTTACATCGAAAATCATTGAAATTTCATATATTTCATGCGATTTTTGTTATTTTGGTTTACCATACAAACTTCTTTGACTTGCATCGATTAAATATAGTATTATATAGACAGAAAAGTAATATTTTTAGTAGATTCGTAAATTTGGTAGTTTCTATAATAGATCATTAGTACAGTTAAGTTTAGTAGTAAGTGTTATATAGAATCTGTAATATATTTTGTTTTGTAATTTGTACAGTTTTCAAAATTCTTTATAGGTAGTAGTAATAAGATTTTAAGTGTTATTTGAATTCCTACATATTATTAGTTAAGTATAATTTAGTAATTACTATTTAGTTTCATAATAATTAATTAAGTAAATAAGTTAATTATATTTTAGAATATATAGATTCGTGTAGATAACTATTTGTTTTATTTTTGTATTTATTTGAAATGGAAACTTTAAATGTAAATGGTATGATGACACCTCATACCATTGTGTCTATCATAGGTGATGGGGCATGCCTTTTTAGGGCTATTTCTTATTGTATTTATGGAGATCAGCTTTTAGCAAGAGAAATGCGGGAGCAAATTGTTGAACATGTCGTTGATAACTGGGAAGAATTTGCTGTCCTGTCTTGTGATAGGTTTGGGAATAATTACGCCAGCGCCGCAGATTATTTTGCCGATATGTCTCTATTACATACATACGGAAGTTTGTGCGAATTAGTAGCTGCAGGTCAGATATTTCCTTTTGTTTTTGAAGTGTACAGAAATGGCGTACTGTACGCCAAGTTTGGAAATGATGCTAATCCCGTTTTCAAATTGCGTTTTACTAATGATTTATCCTCGGGACACTTTGACGTGTATTTGCCATATGATCAAGTAATTGAAGATACCCCACCTACTCAGCGTTCTGTTAAACGCCGTGCAAGGTTTACTGATGTAACAAAGAAAAAACAACGTCAAATCGCTAATAAAATATATTCATCTAAACCTACGTCAAAAGCTACAAAAGCAATATATCAAAAAGTAAATTCTGAAATCCATAAAGCCGATGTAGCCAAGTATCAAGAAATAAATCCTGAAGTGCATAGAGCTTCAGCAGCAAAGTATCAAAAAAATAAGCCTGAGGTGCACAGGCTTGCTGTAGGAAGCTACTATCGTAGAAATCTTGACCGTGTGCAGAAGCAACGAAATTTGCCATGGAAGACTAAAGTTCTCTCTGGATTTATGTATGACCCAAAAATTACTTATGAAACAGATAAAAGTGTGGTACTTGGTGACATGAAGCAAAAATGCCAGTTTTGTAACGCTTTTAAGTGGAAGGAAGAAGCCTCAGGTATGTGCTGCAAAACCGGAAAAGTACAACTACTACACTTTGAAACACTACCAGAACCTCTCTATAGTTTGATTATGAATCTTCATCCTGATCATGTACATTTTATGGATCGAATTAGAAAATATAATGGCTGTTTTCAGATGACATCTTTTGGAGCTAAAAAGGTTATAGAAAGTGGGTTTATGCCCACTTTCAAGGTACAAGGGCAGGTTTATCATTTGATTGGCAGTCTTCTTCCTTCTACTCATGCAATGCCTCAGTTTTTACAAATTTATTTTGTGGGGGAAGACGAAAGAGAAACACGTCTAAGGTGCAGTAATTTTCCGGGTGTCAAACAAGGACTGGTCAAGCAATTGCAAAGCATGCTGCACGATAGTAATAAATACATAAAAAATCTTAAAACTACGATGGATAGAGTACCTAAGGATTGCAATAAATACGAAATTGTTATACACGCAGACAAAAAACCATTTCATGCCCATAGAGGACGATTTAATGCCCCTACTATAGACGAAGTGGCTTTGGTGATGGTTGGCCAAGAGTTTGAACGCCGTGACATAATCTTGCAAAATCGCGATGGTAACTTACAGCGTATTAGTGAATTGCATCGTTCATATGATGCCCTGCAATATCCCGTTTTGTTTTGTCGTGGTGAAGATGGCTATTCGGTAGATATTCCTCAGTGTGATCCAGTCACTAAGTTGCCTTTAAAGAAAACAGTTTCAGCATCGAGCTTTTATAGTTATCGTATTATGATAAGGCCTGATGAAACAAATCATATTTTACAATGTAGATCTTTATTTTGTATGTTTTTAGTAGACATATATGCTAAAATTGAGACAGAACGATTGAATTTTATAAGAGCAAATCAGGCACAATTACGAGCGGATAATTACATACATCTTAAAGATGCCATTGGGCGACAGGACTGCGACGCTGCTCAGTTAGGTCAAATGGTGGTGTTACCATCATCTTTTACAGGAGGACCAAGATACATGCATGAAAAAACACAAGACGCAATGACATATGTTCGGCATTATGGTCGTCCTGACCTTTTTATTACTTTCACGTGTAATCCTCGGTGGGCCGATATTTCAAAATGTTTGCTATCCGGTCAGAAGCCGTACGATCGTCCCGATATTATTGCTAGAGTATTTCATCTAAAAGTTAAAAAGATGATAAACATTTTAATAAAAGGTAAGATTTTTGGTGAAGTACGATGTTATATGTACTCAGTAGAATGGCAAAAACGTGGGCTACCTCATATTCATATTTTACTTTGGCTGATACAGCGTATCACTCCAGACGCTATTGACAAAGTAATTAGTGCGGAAATTCCGGATCCGGATAATGATCGTATTCTTTACGAAATAGTCAAATCTAACATGATACATGGGCCTTGTGGAACAGCGAACAGTACATCTCCATGCATGAAAAATAATATTTGTAGTAAAAAATACCCCATGCCTCTCCACCGCGAAACACAAACGGGAAAAGATGGATATCCGCTTTATAGGAGGCGATCTCCAGATGATGGAGGATTTACTGTAAATATAAATGGGAATTGTCTGGACAACCGCTGGGTAGTTCCGTACAATCCAGTTCTTTTAAAAACTTTCAATTCTCACATAAATATTGAATATTGTAATTCGGTCAAATCTATTAAATATGTTTGTAAGTATATAAACAAGGGATCCGATCAGGCTACATTTGCTTTAGAAAATAAAAAAGATGAAGTGAAGATTTATGAAAGTGGGAGATATATTAGTAGCACTGAGGCTGTATGGCGTATACTTGGGTTTCTCATACATGAACGATTTCCTACGGTAGTCCACCTAGCGGTACACTTAGAGAATGGTCAGAGGATATATTTTAATCCACAAAATTTGGTCGACAAATTAAATAACCCTAAAAAAACTACACTTTTAGCATTTTTTAAGTTGTGCCAGAAAGATGACTTTGCTAAAACTTTATTGTATTTTGAAGTCCCTGCTTACTACGTATGGAACAATAATACATTTGAAAGAAGAAAAAGAGGAATTGATGTTGAAGGATGGTCTGGCGTGAAGAAAGATCAAGTTTTAGGAAGGGTATACACGGTACATCCAAATAATGCGGAGTGCTACTATCTTCGCATGCTTCTTCACGTCATTCGAGGCCCCACGTCATTTGAAGTGTTAAAAATGGTGGATGGTGTTCTACACCCCACATTCCAATCCGCTTGCAAGGCTTTACGTTTAATTGAAGATGACGAGCATTGGTGTGCAGCGCTAGAAGAAGCGGTATTTTCTCAATCACCTTTCATGATGCGAGAGCTATTTTCAGTTCTGTTAGTCCATTGTCAAGTATCAGATCCATTAAATTTGTGGGATAAATTTAAAGAACATTTATCTGAAGACTTTAGGCATCAAGTTGAAAAAAATGTGGAAGTAGATGTAGACCAGTTTTCTAACGATATATTTAATAAATGTTTATTATCTATTGAAGAGTCAATACAAGCTTTAGGTGGCCGCACACTTAGGGAGTATGGTTTACCCCAGCCAAGTAGAGTACAAATATTAGAAAACAGGGAGTACCTAAGAGAGACAAATTACAATTTGGAAGTGTTAACAAACGTAGTCGCAAGAAATGAGTATACTTTGACCGCAGAACAGAAGATAGCCTATGACGAAATCATTACTACCATAGAACAGAATGCGGGTGGAATTTTCTTTTTAGATGCTCCAGGGGGCACTGGAAAAACATTTCTAATTAATTTGATCCTCGCAAAAATTAGGAGCACGCGCAATATTGCGTTAGCAGTCGCATCATCAGGGATTGCTGCAACCCTGCTGGACGGAGGTCGAACTGCACATTCTGCATTTAAATTGCCCCTCAATTTCACTGTTATAGAAAACCCCATGTGCAATATACCTAAACAGAGCAATTTCGCTGAGGTATTAAAACATACCAAAATAATAGTGTGGGACGAAATAACAATGGCTCATAAAGGAGGTATTGAAGCTTTAAACAGGAGCATGCGTGACATCAAGAACAATAGACATTTAATGGGTGGTGTGACAGTACTGCTAGCAGGAGATTTTCGTCAGACGTTACCAGTGGTGCCTAGAGGAACAAGAGCCGACGAGATTAAAGCCAGTCTTAAGAGATCTGTTCTGTGGTTATCAATAAGAGTCCTTAAACTTACGCGAAATATGAGAGTGCATCTGAAAGGCGACGTTACTGCGGGACTGTTTGCAGATACGCTGCTTAAAATAGGAAATGGGGAACTTAATGACTGCGATGGTAAAGTAATTATAAAAGATGAGTTGTGCACTATGGTGGGTACTGTTCAAGAGTTGATTAATGAAATATACCCTGATATATTAAACATACAAGAAAAAAATCTGGAATGGTTTTGCGAACGGGCAATTTTGACCCCTAAGAACGATCAAGCTGAGACAATTAATGAAATGGTGCTGAAATCGATGAAAGGAGAGGAAAAGATATATTACTCGATAGACTCGGTGATAGATAAGGATGACGCTGTTAACTACCCAGTGGAATTTTTAAACTCCCTCAAACCCTCGGGTCTCCCTCTCCACAAACTTACCTTACGAACAGGGACACCTATAATATTATTACGAAATTTGAAGCCTCCAAAGCTCTGCAACGGAACACGACTACAAGTCAAGCGTCTACATCAAAACTTAATAGAAGCCATTGTTATAACTGGCTGTGCTCAGGGTGAGACAGTGTTTCTGCCGAAAATCCCATTAATTCCCAGTGATCTACCCTTTGAATTTAAACGCATTCAATTCCCTATTAAGCCATGTTTTGCTATGACAATAAACAAATCCCAAGGCCAAACTCTTAAATACGCTGGGGTAGATTTGAGAGTGGATTGTTTTTCACACGGCCAATTTTATGTAGCCTGTTCCCGTGTGAGTACAGCCAAAAATTTAGTCATTTTACCGCCGTCCGATAAGAGGGTTAAGAATATTGTGTACAAGGAAATACTATAGGATGAGCCGCTGCCGAAGACTACATATCCAATAACTTAGCATCCGCCCGCAGCTTCTCCCTTGCGAACTAAATTTTTATCTCTATATATAACAGTAAACAGTAAAAATATTTTTTGACTGTTGATAAAAATATATATTTTTAAAGCACTATTGTTCAGAGTACAAACAACAAACTAAACAAAATTGAATTATTAGCGAAGATTACCTTCATAAATAATAACAGTGAAGTTTAAGTCGTAATTAACTCAACACATAGATAAAGACCGATTTGATCTTCAAAGAAATATTAAGTAAATACATAGATTCTTTGGTTCGTTCGTTCGTTTAAAATAAATCTATACAAAAATGCCTAAAAACAGCCTTTCTACGTGCACTTTGTAATAACTACATATTTACCTTCATAAATCATAACTGTTAAGTTTAAGTCGTAATTAATTCAACACAGAGATAAAGAACAATTTAATCTTCAATGAAATATTAAGTAAATACATAGATTCTTCAATTCGTTTGTTCGTTTGAAATAAATCTATATAAAAATGCCTAAAACCAGCCTTTCTACGTGTACTCTGTAATAAGTACATATTTACCAATTGTACATTTAGCCAATAATATATTAACTAATTTAAAAACTTTACAGGAATTAATATGCAATCATTACTGTTATTTTACAAAGAATATTATGAATCTTTCAAATTAATAATTTAACACTTAAGGCTGTTTCTAAAAGAGTAAATTAAATTATTCACTGACATCAGCACATTAAACAGAGTTTTAAAATTATGATGAGACGTACATTACATAGGTAAGAAGAACGTAATGTTACGAAAATATATACGTATAAGAAATAATTAGCTTTATGTATATTTTTATAAATATCAAATATCAACATTGGTCGTATTTTTTAATTCAATACAATCAAAAGTCCTTATATAAATTATGATAATGTATTAAAAAAATCATATTAGAATATTACAGATTAAAGTAATAAAAATCATATTAGAAGTCATTTCTGTTTATTAGATCAATAATCATATAATTTAAGCGGGCGAAGCCGCGGGCGGGCCGCTAGTAAGGTATAAAATCTTCCAAATAAAATACATAGATCCAACTGGATAGTAATATTATTTTTCTTTTCATTTCAGATACATAATAGATACATTTCTATTTTTAGATTTCAACGGGACCTGCTGTATTTTCCAAATAATGATAGCGAAAACGTTGAAGCAGGTTTGTTGTTTCGTTTTCCATTACTTTGTGTGATATCTTAATTTTTCTAAATAAATTGAATATCATGTTCTAAAAAAAAAAAAAAAATCAGATTCACGCTGTATCCCGCACACAGCAGGGTAGGCAGAGGGAACCTAGTGTTAAGACACTCCCGTTCCCCACTTTCTGCCGAATTCTGGAGGCATTGCGTGTTGAGTGGCAGAACTCAACGCCGCTCTTAACCTCGACACCAGAGCGAAGAAATGGAAATATAAATTTAAGTAAATATTTCATCTCCTCGAGTGGGGATCGAACCCACAACCAGTCGGTTTCACAGTCACACCTCGTGCCGCTGCGCCACGACCGGCCTCTATGTTTTACTATAAATGTATATAATTCATTAATGACTTTTAAATGTGGGGGGTGGGTGTGGGGAACGGAGTATCTTAACACAGGTACCCCCTGCCTACCCTGCTGTGTGCGGGATACAGCGTGAAGCTGATTTAATTTAATTTGATTTGACTATTATTTTTTATGGGGTTAATTACTAGGAGAAAATAATTTATTTCATTTTGGAATGTTTAACAGGCTCTGGGTTGTCTATGGCTGCCGTATACGTAAAAAAAGTGTTTTATATTTTTTATAGCATCATGCTGTATCCCGCACATAGTGTTAAGACACTCCGTTCCCATTAAGACACTTTAGTTTTCCAATTTCCACCGTATTTTGGCGATATTACATATTGAGTTTTAGAACTCCACACCACGTTTTTCTGGTTATCTGATTGAAAAAAATGGAAAATATTAAACCCGCAACTATCGCCTTTATAGCCCCACGCTCCTGCGCCATGCCGCCCTCAATTTTTTTTACATGGAAAAAAAAATCAGCTGCACGCTGTATCCCGCACACAGCAGGGTAGGCAGAGGGAACCTAGACACTCCGTTCCCCACTTTCCACCAACTTCTAGAGGCATTGCGTGTTAAGTGGCGGAATTCAACGAGCGAATAAATGAAAATATAAAATTAAATAAATATTTCATATCCTCGAGTGGGGATCGAACCCACGACCATTCGGTTTTACAGTCACACTTTGTGCCCCTGCGCCACTACTGGCGCACAAACAGAGCCCTTTTTATATAGGTAATTTTGTTATAATTAATTCTATTTGAAATAAATAAAACTCAAAGGGTTCTGCTTTAGAAACCGCTACCGGCCGCTACCGGCTAACCGCTGATTTATTTAAAACCGCTACTTAGCTGCTATAATTTAGATCCATGTAATACTTTTACATATACCCTCTTTTAAGACCAATCGTGGCGGAAAGGCATAAGCGTGTGGCTGTAAACGCGACAGATTGTGAGTTCGATTCCTATTTGAGGAAATGGAATATTTACGATTTTAATTTTCTCGGTTTGGTTTCGCAACTCAACAGCTCCAAATTGGGCAATGAGAGGGTAACGGAGTGTCTTAACACTAGGTTCCCTCTACCTACCACGCTATCTGCGCGATACAGTATAAGGCAGCAAGCAAAGCAAAAAAAACCTTTTTATTTCAAATTTTATTATTTCAATACTTGCTTTCTCAGGTAATGGAGTCAATATCGACCTGGCAAGTTTCTATGAGCGTGTATATTCTGATAGTCGCTGTGCCGCTGCTGTTGCTTTGCTTAATACGAAGTCTCAAATACTTGGCGACGTTTTCACTAGCAGCTGATATGATTATAGGTATTTATTGTAAACTATATAATATTATTATATATATTTTAAATGAATTGCAGGTAGTAAAAGTAACAGGATGCGGTTTCGATTCCAATTCGAGAAAATAAAATATTTAATATTTTACCCCGCTCTGGTAATGAGGCAAAGCGCGATGTTGAGTTCCGCTACTCAATGGATCTCTCTCTCTCTCTCTCTCTTAATAGTAGTGGAGTGTCTTATCATTAGGTTCGCAGGTTCCAACTTCCAACCCTGCTATGTGCGACAAACAGCATAAAGCGAAAACTTATAATAAATTCCTTCTTTATTTCTTAAAATTATCAAAGAATGTCAGTTATTTTGATTCTTGCATTAGGTAATTTAATATGTTGTGTGTATGTGTATGTACAAGAATAAAAGCTGTAATGTTTGAGAAATAAAGATGAAAAAATTATGATGATTTAGTAGATGATAAGTGTTTAATTATAAAGGTAATTATACCTTTATACCGTTCTTTTTTCGTTAAATCAGTGTTATTTTCTTAAAATATATTTTAATAAAATTTAAAATATACACAAAATACTATAATATTATAAACAAAGTATTAATATTATTTATTTAGTTGATAAAATTAAAATTAAAAATTAAATTAGCTTCACGCTGTATCCCGCACACAGCAGGGTAGGCAGAGGGAACCTAGTGTTAAGACACTTCGTTCCCCACTTTCTGCCGAATTCTGGAGGCATTGCGTGTTGAGTGGCAGAACTCAACGCCGCGCTTAACCTCGACACCAGAGCGAAGAAATGGAAATATAAATTTAAGTAAATATTTCATCTCCTCGAGTGGGGATCGAACCCACAACCGGTCGGTTTTGCAATTACACCTCGTGCCGCTGCGCCACGACCGGCCTCAATTTAGTTGATTAATGGCTAAAAAATACTTTTTATTCTATAACTAAAATTTACAATGCCCTCTATTAAATAAGGCGCTAACTACTTTTGTAGGAATGATTGTTACAATTATGTGTTATAGTGTTTTAGTATCGCACCAGATGGCAGTGTGTTAAAAATATTTTTTATTTATGATGTGAAAACAAGAATTTCGTTTTATTTTCCGGATCAGACAAAAAATGTATTTTTGAATATAAACAAACCCCCTTAGTAGGGATCGAACCCACAACCACCGCTTACAGTTACTTATCGTCTGAGTCGCAATGGCCTCTTTAAACAATAAAGCTGCTAAAGAGTAAAGACACTCCGTTCCCCTGATTTTTGACGTTTGTGTTGAGTGGCAGAGCTTCAACGCTTTGTCTGGTTCGATCCCCACTCGAAGAGATTAAATATTTACTTAAATGTATTTTTCCATTTCTTCGCTCTGGTGTCGAGGTTGAACGTCGCGTTCAGTTCTGCCACTCAACACACAATGTCTCTAGAATTCAGCAGAAAGTGGGGAACGGAGTGTCTTAACACTAGGTTCCCTCTGCCTACCCTGCTGTGTGCGGGATACAGCGTGAAGCTAAAAAAATTAATAATAATATATAAATTGTTTTCAGCTATCTGCGTCATAACGACAATGGGCTACAGCATATCCGTGGCGGGCGCTCTAAGCGACCGTCCCGCTTGGAAGAGCGTACATGGCTTGTTGCGTACGATCGGTATTTGTATCTATAGTATAAATGGCATCGGTGTAATACTACCTATAGAAAATCATATGAGACGACCGCAGTATATAGGCACTGTGATACAGTTTGGCAAGTCGCAGTTTGATATGTTAATTTAAATTGAAATAAAATAAATCAGCTTCACGCTGTACCTCGCAATTCTTCGCTGTATCTTGTAGTAGGTTAGGCAGAGGGAACCTAGTGTTAAGTCACTCTGTTCCCCACTTTCCGCCGAGTTCTAGAGGCATTGCGTGTTAAGTGGCAGAACTCAACGCCGCGCTCAACCTCGACACCAGAGCGAAGAAATGGAAATATAAATTTAAATAAATATTTCATCTCCTCGAGTGGGGATCGAACCCACAACCAGTCGGTTTTGCAGTCACACCTCGTGCCGCTGCGCCACGACCGGCCTCGATCCTGTCGATTATCAGCTAATCAACAGTATATTTATCTGCCACTTAAACTAGGCTTATAACTAGAAATAATCATCTAGATATTTAATTCCTAAGAAAGTCCAGGTATGTTTAGATTGCCTTGTTGTAAACATTCCACTTTTTGCTTTCCGAATTCCTTATAAAAATATACACATCTTCTGGTTTAAACAACTGGTTTTTTCGCCTACTAATTTTAGTTATTAGCCTATAATGTTGTGATTGTTTCTAAACTCCTACATTCCACAGGTACGCCCATAGTGTTAGCTTTTGTGACGATTATCGGTTTCTTCGGTTATTGGGCGTGGGGTGAAAAGTGTAGATCACCGTTCACCATACATATGCCGTCTCACGCGTATGTATTATATATTATATAAGAGAATTATAATTATATATAAATAGTATATAGTGATAATAAATTATTTATTATAAAATTATTTTTAACCAAATGTTATTTTAAAATGTCTTGATCAAGTTATTGATGAAAAAATTCATTTTTTTTTTTTTTTGCTTCACGCTGTGTCCCGCATAAAGCAGGGAAGGCAGAGGAAACCTAGTACTAAGACATTCTGTTCGCCATTAAGACATTTCCTTTTCAGCTGCATGCTTGATGTATTGCGTGTTGAGGATTTACGTCACTCAATATCACACCACTGTTATAAAGTAATAGTTAACATCCATGCTCCCTGCAATTGGATTAGATATGTATCTCTAAAACAGAAAAAAGTAAATAATAAATAAAAAAATATTTCTCCCTCTTTTATCCCGCATAAGGCAGGTGTACAGAGAAAAGTAGTGTCCAGACACTCTGTAGTCAATTTTCTACCTGAATTGTAATGATTGAATATTTGATGGCGAAAGAAAGCCTTCCTATTGGTGTTCGAACTCACGATCATCACGGTTGCAGTTTACGCTTTCCCATTGCCTTAATTTATGTTTGGTTCATAATATTTTATCATTATCTTAATTTCAGAGTTTTTCTTATAATGCAAGTTCTACTTACAACGACTTTCGGAGTAACATTTGCTGTGCATTTCTGGGTGCCATTTAGAATTGTGTGGCATTATATTGGGAAGAGATTTAAAAAGTTAAATTACTATTTTTTATTCTTATATTTTTTTAATAATAATAGATATGTTACACGTGAGTTCATAGTGCATCTGTGTTTGCCTGTAAATATGGTGGTTGCAGGTTCAATTTACTCTAGGAAATATCAATGTACAGTTTATTTTAATTTTCCCGTGGTGGGGAGCCAAAACGCGGTGTTGAATTACGCAATTCATCGTGCCATGTGTAAGGAAATTGGGCGGAAAGAGTGGAACGGAATGTATTAATATTAGGTTCCCTTTACCTATTCTGCTACGTAACATAAGCCATAAGTTGAAAAAAAAATAGTTAAAAACTGAATATTTACTTATTTAGAAAACGTATAAAAATTTAAACGTAGCGGGACTCGAACCCGCGCCTCCTGGAAACCGACCAGGAGCCGACACCCGACAGGAGGAGAACCGACCTTTACCACTTTCTATCAAACATGCACTTCACAGATTACCACTTTCTATCAAACATGCACTTCAGCTGTATAATATTAATCATTTATGTTATTATTTTTATTAATTTCTTCCATTTCTTTGTATATAAATATTTTGAACAGGCACCGTGGTATATGGGAGCGTTTACATAGAGCAATACATGTTCTTATCATCTCATGTTTGTCCATCGCCTTTCCAAGTATGGTTAGATGGATGAGTTTTGTAAGTTATTTTTCGCTTTTTTATTGATAGCTGAGGACTAGCGGCGTTGAGTTCCACCACTCAAGACGTTATGTCTTGTAGCTTAGATAAAGTGACTTAACGGTAGGTTCCCCCTGCTATATGCGTGAAGCTACAAAGAAATAACTAGGTTTTCTAGAACTCCGAGTGTATAAAACCTACAATATAGGGTGTCAACATCGATAATTAGCAATGTTATCTGGAGGCATAAGTTATTGTAATAGATAAAACCGTTCAAATGTACTTTTATTATATATGTTTTTTTCTTGTCGCCTCAAAGCTAAATAAGATATTTAAATGTATAAATGTTGAGGCCACACGAGGAAATGAAGTATTTATTTATATTTATATTTTATTTCTTCACTCTGCTTCTAGAATTCGGCGGAAAGTGGGTAACATCTGGGTAGTGTCTGTTCCCTCTGCCGGGATACAGCGTGAAGCTGAGACGTATAAATGATGCAAGAGAACACAGTGTTATAATAATATATTGCAGCGTCTGTCTTCGATTCGCACTGGAAGGTGGTATTTATTGTTCTTCATTCTCAGGTGGCTCTACAACACGCTATGTCTTTAATTTTGGCAAAAAGTTAAAATATAGTAAATCGTGACTTGAAAAACGTCAAATTGAAGAAATATATATATTTTTAATTAGTAAATAATCTTTACACGTACTGTGTTTCAGGTTGGCAACTTTTTCGCGGGACTTATGGTATTTGTGTTTCCAGCGATGATAGAGATATTGGTTACATGGAGTCATTCTAGAAAATATTTATTTATGTAGGTAAAATCAGCTATTTGTTTGTTTTTTATTTTAATTTTTTATGTAAATAGCTTAAGCAAACTATTCTATATAATTACATTGATTTTCTATGAAAAAAATCTATCGCCTATATACTAATCTCTACTGTGATCAATTTTGAAGTGAGTAGTTGCTTTCAAATCTTTGTAAGTTGACAAAACGATGGATGGATAGAAGTAAGTTTTATACTCTTATACTATATTTAATTTAATTTTACATTCCCCCGTAGTGTTAAGAGATAGTGTGGGAGTATGATTCTATCATCTCTGAAATATAATGTGACTGAAAGTGTTAAATATGTACTCGTAATTATATTAGGCCTTGACTGTAAGCACGACGTTCTTGAGTTCGATTCCTATTTGTGAAAATAATTATAATTATTTTTATTTCTTTTCTCTGGCTTTATTTCTTTTCTCTCTTAAAAAACGTGCGGAGTAAAAGTTCAGCTACGCCAAATCTCGAAAATTTAACTATGCGTGCGAATTTCAAGTTTAAAAGTATGAAACTAGAGAAAAGGCAAATTTGATATAATTAATAAAATTTCATGAAATTTCATTAATGAAATTTAAAGTTAAGATAATTTTAAATTTCATTATGTTATGACAAAACATTACTTTAATTTTTCAGGTGGTTATTACTGAAGAATACTTGTCTAATACTATTGGGCGTTATTTTGTGTGGAGGTGCTTTTTATGCTAGTTAAATATTAAACGTTTTAACTCTTTTAATTTGTTTTAATATATTGATAATAAAATATAAGTGGTTTACTTTATTTAAAGTGAACACCTCGCTAAAGAAGCTAGAAAAATTATAAAAAAATGCATCTGATCTTAATATATTTAAAATATTTTAGTAAAATGCTTTTATAACACGAAGTAACCCATACATTCAAATATTTAACTTCACGCTATATCTCATACACTGTAGACAGAGGAAACATATTGTTAACACTTAACTTAACTCTTCGTTCTTCTTCGCCGAATCCTGAAGGCATTGCGTGTTGGGTGACGGAGCTTAACGCCGAGCTGCGTCTCGTTGCCAGAGCAAAGAGATGAAAACACTAAATATATCATTTCACCGAATGACAATCGAACCCACAACCTCATTTTCAGGCGTGCGACGGCTTTAAGTCAATCAAAATACTAGGAAAATAATACAATCGGACCTGTTTACAAACAGATCAATACAGTGCAAGTAATGGGAAAAAATAATGCTGGAAAAATTATATTAAATCAGCTTAATACCGTATCCCGCACACATGAGGGTAAGCAGAGGGAACCTAGTGTTAAGACACTCCGCTTCCCACTTTCCGCCAAAATCTGGAGGCATTGTGAGTGGCGGAGCTCAACGCTTTGCCTCAACACCAGAGCGAGATAATGAAAATATAAATTTAAATAATTATTTAATTTCCTCGAGTGGGGATCGAACTTAAAACCAGTCGCGTTTAGAGTTACATTTTGTGCCATTGCGCCTGGCCTAGAGTTACATGTGAACCTAATAAAATAGTTAAATAAAAAAAAATCCTTGTATAAGACTCGAACCCACAACCACTTCCTTTGATCAATCATACCTCAATTTCTATACGATAACATCATTGTTTCCATACGCAATAAACTCATACATTTCATCTTGAATGATAACATTAATTTTAATCCTATATAATACTATTAGCGTTAGCGTATTTACATTTAATTATACAAGTGAGTAAGTACCTCTAGTGATAGTAGGTATATCTTCAATTTACATATAAATATGAGCAAAATAATTTATTTATATGTATGTTTGTGGATAATTTATGTCATGAACACACGAAAATGCTTTAAAAATATGTTTTTTTTTTATAGAAGGGAACTTAGTGATAAGATATTTCGTTCCGCACTGTGCACAGGAATTTCTGGTTTCTGTTTGTGTTTCTGTGTGCAACTCAACAACTAATAAAAAAAATAAAACTAAAACGTCGTTTAATCATTATCATCATTTATTCATTATATTTATTCATTAATCGTCATTTAGTCATTTAGTCATTTAAACTAGAAATTGAACCCGCTATCGTCCACCCTAACACCGATAACAGAACAAAAATTGCATAACATTTTTGTGTGACGAACAAACTTTGTAGTTAATAAATATTGATTGTTACAATCACTTGTCGAATTGAGTATCCTCTTTATTTGATACGCAAAGTGCTGATGCCCTGGTACGGTTACATATGGAATTTAAACAATTATTAGTTTAAATTAAGCCGTTATTTCAAGGTCTTGTTCATTTATCTAATATATATTAATGGTGTTGCACAACGAGATGGACTATTTTGGTTAATTTTGAGGAATTTATTCTTGTTGTATCGAGATAATTAGGGTTCCGTACATTTTAAGGAAAAAAGGAAACCTTATAAGATCACTCTGTTGTCTGTCTGTCTGTCTGTCTATCAAGACTCTTTATTTCAGGAACGCTTGGAGATATCAGGTTAGAATTTATACCATATACTCAGATTTAAGGCCTTATAAATTCCTGATAATAAACATATTTCTATATTTATTAAGAAAAAAATATGGCCGTTAATATTATAAAAAATGCGTATTTCGACACTATGAAGAAAATCTAAATTCATAGGATACTTCCAGTTGACCTAGAATTATAAAATTTGGCAGCTAACATTTACAGGTAGTACTAGTTCAGGGAAAATCTGAAAACTATACATTTGTGGCTAAATCCTAAAAAATAATCACCGTAAAATTGGGCAAAATTTGGTATTAAAGCCGCTAGTTCATGTGAGGTATCAGATTAAAGCTCCAGCCAAGCTATGCTTGAATTTCAGGAACACCTCCAAAGTTCCTCCAAGTTTTGTACGTTATTTTGTTTTTTTTTCAGTTTCACGCTGCAATCTGCATATAGCAAGGTAAAGAGAACTTATTGTTAAGACACACTGCTCCTTTCTCTCCGCTCAATTATCGAGGCAATATGTGTTAAATGGCGGTACTCGACGCTGCGTTTTTTCTTGTAACCAGAGTTAGGAAATAAAAAAAAAAAACTTTTTCCGGGGAGGAATCAGACCTACTATCTGTTATAGTCGGAGAAAATCTTACAAAAAAACTTAAAACATAATAATATATCTGATTTTAATTGCAAGAAAATAAAAACTAAACTGAGGAAAGTAAAAAAAACTTATTTTTTTTATTTAATTGCTTTATTTGTTGTTCATCTATAAATTAAACATTTACACTTCAAACTTTGAGATTTTCTAATACCTAATATACATATGTATATTGATAAGTTTTAAGATATTAATTACACAACAACAATTATGTGACATATTGTTAACAGACACTATGATGACAATTTCTGTGCAGTATTAATTTTAATTGACTCTACCACATACATAGTTCTAGAAACCGACTTAGCTTATAACATTACAATACAACTCAATTATTTGCTAACCACGTAATGTGAACTTACTAAAATACGCGAGGCTTTGGAGGTAAACTTTGCACATGTGTCAGTGATTATAAAAGAAGAATGAGATTCAATTCTTCTACGCTGGACATTGCATCCTTATAATTTTTACTCTCGTCTCATGTATCGTTGAGCTAATAATTAATGTTTACGTCGTATCATCACATACGTTTTTCCATTCTTGTACAGTGAAGTAAAATAAAGCTTATAGTGCCAACTTTATCTTTCATATTTATTAATCGGACACAAAAATTAAATATTAAGAAGAAAATATGACCTAAAAATAAAACAATTATTCATCCTCTTCCAACTGTCCACAATATGTTTCAACTAAAAAAAATATAAGGCATAAGAACCACCCAACAATCATTAAAAGCATACACGATTTAAAATTATCTAAAGTAAGTGGGTTATATACTTTATCACTTGTCAATTGAAAAAGATATTTCTTATGTCTTAAATAATTTCTGTGCACTATTTGAGAAAAACCAGATTCAACCGCGAAACTTAAAATACGATTGATAGGACTTACCAAAGACGAATGTTTCTTAAAGTATATTGCTATAGGACTACTAATAATCTTTTGAGGTATAATCTGCAAATGCTTATGACCATTACTCTCCATCAAATATTCTATTATATTTTCCTTGTTATATGCTAAAACAAAATCTGATGTACCTTCAGAAATTTGATCCAGAATGTTATAAGAATCGTTGAAATCCAAGACTTTCCAATTTTCATAAATGTACGGGTCGTCGGCGTAATATTGACGCAGTGTAGACAAACCCCCGTAGGGATGACGACCTTTTAAAACACTGTCGAAAGATGGGTAATGTTCTTCATATATTTTAGTTTTTAACGAATTGATCAAAGCGGCTTGATAAGCACTCCGAATAACAAAACAGTACCAAATCCAGCTATAAACTAAAATAAGAAGAGATCTGTTTTTCGGCATTTTTAATATTGATGTCCCTAGAAACAGCGACCATGAGTAAAATAATAAACTTGATCTTATAGGCCCAATTTTAAGAACCATTCGAATGCGTCTCCAAGTATCTAATCTTGTCATAGCGTTTATTATGGCGATGCAAACAAAAATTAGAAATAACCCCACTCTTATACTAGTATCTAGAGGACTTAGAAGCTTTTCCCAAGAGGGCTTTTGGGGGGGAAGTGCAGCAGTCCATACAATGTCCATGGAATTGTATATTAATGATGTCGTAAAATTGGAAGATTTTCGGGCAGAGACAGGCAGTGAGCATACCGACATATGAGCATGGTTGTTGTACACCTCACCCAGAGAACCAGTCCAGTTACCGTCGTGATATCGACCCCAGACATTTCCGTCAGCAGGAATTTTAATTTTCAAAGTAGCATTCAGTGCAGCGCTTAAAATGTTTAATATTTCTCCATCACCTCCAGAAGGCTCAGAAGTTTCGTTATTTAAAATCATAAAGGGTGGCTGGTGAAAAGTTGATACAATAAGAGGACATTTATAAAAATTTTTCAATTTTCTGGGGTAAAGATTTATTAAACAATTATCATCCGTGCAATTGCTGCTAACATCAAGCTTATAAGGTACATTATTTACACATTTTTCTGGGACTACAATATCATATGAAAACATTTCAAACTCAGTGTCGCTCTTCGATCTAATATAAATAACATTTATTATAAAGACACTCGATAATGTAGCAAAAACGTTACTTTCATCACACGTATCATCATGTTCATATGATGCACAAATTATAATATATTTTGCAGAATTATCATACTGTGATTTATCAAGCCACAAAATCATGTCAATTATATCGTACGAGTCCTTGCCGAAAATAACGAACTGTGGTATCCGTGTGGCACGTTTTTGTGGAATAAATCTTCCAAATTTCAATACAACAGATTTATTATAATTTTTAAGAAAGATTTCTAGTGAAATCATATTCAAAGCATTGTGAACAACTAGAGCCACATATCGCCAATCAAAATTGTTGAACGCAATTTTTGCAGCAGCTTTTCCCATATTTTCTAAAACAGATATATCTGTATACAAAAGTTTTTCCGCAGCACTACTATTCATTTTCTCTCAAAAATAGTGCCTGAATGAAAAATCCAATAGATACTATAATACATTTAGTCACTGATTGTCGCTTCACATGCTTCCAATATGCGATTATCATCTTTTTGTTACGCTTCATTTTATTTTATAACAAATGGTTTTTTAATGTATTCAATAAAAGTATATGTGATAAATACATTAGATGATTAATTTCTATAGGCAATAATCGGTTGAGCTTCCCTTTTCATGAAATTAATTTCAAGGAAAAACAAAATTATAGAGGACAACCAACCACATATTAATATTAAATAGCACCCTGCAAAATTACTTAAAGTAATAGGTTTGTCTTCGTCTTCAGCTTTTTGTATTTTATGTCTCGTTGTACTATTTTTGAAAAACATATCAGGCCAACCGAATTCAATCAAACGCTCTAATATTTTATTTATTGGATTAGCCAATGGAGAAAACTTTTTGAAGAAAATAGTTGATGGACAACTTAAAATTACTTCTGGTAAAATATGCAAGTTTCTGCCAGGTTCTTTAAAAAAATCTTTAGCTGTTGCTAAATTCATAGCTAAAACAAATCTCATACCTTGAGTTAAATTGACCATTATTGATTCATATTCTGAGCTATCTTTATGCTTCCAGTAGTTATAAACTATATGTTGATCGATATAATAGTCTTTTAAAGCTCCACCTCCACCGAATGGATAATTCGCTTCGATTGCATCATTTATACTTGAAAAATCATCTAAGTAAATATCATTTTTCAAAGAATTTATTAGATGAACTTGATAAAAAGTTCTCATTAGGAAACAGTACCAAATCCATATTAATACTAAATACGACAAAGCCATTTTAGAAGGTAAAGTTAATATTGGTTGTCCCATACACATCTCCCACGACAAAAAAAGAACATTCTCTGGGTCACGTCCAGAACTAAATTGCTTGAAAATAATCGTGCAAAATTTAGTTTTAAGCAATAATACAATGCAAAGAACGATTCCAAAGGAAATAATTATCGCAATTCTTGTGTCGAATTTAAAAGGTCTTAAAAGTTTATACGATGACTTTTCTTTTTCTGGAGGGTGCGTTACCCAACCTAAATTTACAGAATAATAAAAGTTAGATGTTTGAAAATCTCTATGTCTAGTTTGAGTTATACTTGCCGATGTCATTGAGAAATTTGCCAAATCATAGAATAAGTCACCGAGAGAACCAACCCAAGTGTCGTTTTCATCGAGATTTCCCCAACCATCACCTCTCAAAGGTGTTCTTATCGTAAGGCTTGCATTTAATTCTTTGATTATAATACTTAACAAATCGCCATCAGCCCCTGTTGGAGTACCAGTACTAAAATTCATGTAAGGTTTCTGCATAAACGTAGACACTATAATAGGGCAGCCGTGTAAATTTCGTAATTTGACAGGATATTTATTTTTACAATACTTTTCACCCACTTTAATACAGTTATACCAATCTTTAACTTCAGTGGCAGGGCCATTTTGACAATTCCTTCCATAGTCATAGGTATAACCTTTAGCACCATAATTTGACATATTGTTAATAAAAATTATATTCACTATTTTATGATTCCAAAACATTTCGACAGCCTTTAACTCATCACAATCTTCTTCGATCATCGATTGGCATATAATTAAGAAACTACCTGTATTATCAAATTGATGGAGATTTAACCATGCTAGTAAATTTAGTATACTTCCTAGATCATTACCGAAAAGCACAAATTGTTTTGTAGTCTTATGAAAATCCGGTTTCAGCTTTTTAGTGGCTATAACTGCTGTTTTATTGTAATTTTCTAAGAATGCATTGACTCCACAGTAAACAGTCGTATTTAATAAAACCAAGGTAATATATTGCCATCCAAAGTTATGATGAGCAATCCTCGCTGCACTTTTAGCTAACATTTCAATATGTACACAATCATTAAATTGAACATTACCTTCTATATATCTATTAGGCACCATAACGTTCGTGTTAAATAACTGCAATTGAATAATAGCTGTGACATTACAGATACATTAGTATCTGTAATCAATTTCCAAATCAGGGTAGGGGTAAAAATGGACAATCAAAAGCTCAGTAAGTAGATTGAATCATTTAATATTTAATTTACTTGAATATTGCGATTCGATTTTCGTGACGGTTAAAATATATATTATTTTATGGTAAAAAATAGTCGGTGTGTACATAATACAGTCTTTAACTAACCTAAGTTGTTCATAAAAAAGAAAAAGGTTTTTGGGCATATTATTCTGCTACATCGAAACTTTTGCAAAGTATGAATTGTATCGATTTTAAATAGAATAATATATTTTTAATAGATTTAAGGAAAGAAAAGAAAATTCACATTTAATTCGCAATCTCCACACGATTTTAAATGTACTGAAAATGTCTATCATGTAAAGCATATATATTACATATTTTCTATATTATATGTTATAAACGTACGTTGTACATATTAGATTCTCATTAGATAAGATAACTAATACTAAGATTAACTCAAATAAAATCAGTTCTGTCAACAATAATCACTGCTGTTTTGATTTAATAGTGTGAATTATCCCTTATTTTATTTCTAAGGTAATTATTATAATTGAAGTCATTTCAATGGAACTAATTGCTATTAGTGGCATTGAAATGACTATATTTTATACTGTAAAAGGATGGTTCACTGTTATAGGTTTGATCTCACTCGGAGTGACTAACTACTTAATAAACAATGTCTTGAACAATGGGGTGGAAATATGGAACAGAGTGTCTTAATAGGTCTTTCCTCAGCCTACCCTTCTATATGTTTAAAATAGTTTTGTATAAATAATTCTTTTTTGGGGGCCAATATATATATTTTTTCCTTTCAACGCAATGACTCTGAATTCGGCGGCCGGCGGAGTGTCTTAACACTAGGCTCTTTTTGCCTAACCTGGTACTTACTTTTTATTACTGACAATGACTAAGTAAAGTCCCTCTAAAAATTGTTGTAGATTCTATTCCTTTAGTGATGGGCGTAGGTATTGGAAAGAGGCAGCTGGTCTAGTTGTGAATGTGTCAATTTATATGTTAAATTTATAATGTGAATTAAATTTAATCTCTCCATCGGTTATGTTGATAAAATATAAACGTCTTCCCTTAAGCAAATGCAGCCTGGACTTATATAAAGACCTTTATTTTGAATTTATATTTAGTTTGAATCTAAAACATATACCTAAAAAAGATAACCAATAACTATATACGTAAACAATTTTGTTATATATGTGTAATTTCGAAATGTGCATACCTGCGAAAGGCGATCAACCGCTCTTTTACATTTTTTTATCATTTCAGGAGTGCTATAGGCTACACAAAATTACGGTTTGATTCTTAGTTTGCCTTAAATAACCAAATAACAACAATTAGGAACGAATTATATAGTTAGTATGCTGGCGAAACCACGAATGGGCCGATAGTATTTATATTCTAGGTTTGAAAAACCGGAAAAAACAATTCTATAGTTTCTATTACTAAAACAACAGAAGTGAATTTAAATTCAGAATAAATTTCACTCGGAATAAATTTTATTCTAAATTCAATTCTTACACATTTTTCTGTCATGATATTAAAAAAATCTGGCCTTTGCAAGAGTCAAAACTAAAACCTGTTGCGCTTACATGTACGTACAAAATTTAGAGCTATGCAGCCATCTATCATGAATAAAATTAGATAAACAGAAGCAGGGAAAAACACGTTTTCTGTTAAACTGTTCTAACTGTTAAAAATAAAATAAATCAGCTTATTTCTAAAATATATGCTGTATCACGCGCACATCAGGGTAGGTAAAGGGAACCTAAAGCTAGGACATTCCATTCCCCACATTCCGCCCGCTTCTATTGTGTGCTGAGTTAGACCCAACTTACCTTATATGGAATATCATAAGAAGCTCAAATAAATAACATTATCTTTTACCTCCAAAATAATTATTTAATATATACTTTTCACTTAATTTATGTTGTATATAGAGTGATAACAATACAAGGTTAATGTCCCAGTTTGTAAAGAATACAATGTTATAAAAGAATTCCAAATTGATGATATTTCATTGTATGAACATCTTCGCGTACAAAGTAGTGTCGATAGAAAATAAACTGGACAAGTGCGAGTCGGGCACGTCCACCGAGGGTTCCATACAAAAGAGAGATTTTCTGAATTCAATCTTAGCTTAGCCAGAGCATTTGAACTAGCGGCTTTAATACCAAATTTTGGCCCCTATTATTATTTAGGATTTAACCAAAATTATAAATTTTCATTTTATTTCTATTGTACAAGTCTGAGAATGAAATATTTAGGTAATATACTCATTTCCTCGCTCTGGTAACGATGCAATTCGCTGCATTGGGTTCCGACACTCTGCACAAAATACCTCGTGAATTCAGCGGAAAGTGGAGAACAGAAGTGTCTTAACACTAGGTTCCCAGGTTCCCCTTGCCTATCCTGCCACGTGTAGGGTACAGTGTGAAGCTAACAAATCAGAAAAAAAGTTAGATAAATCTTCGATATCAAAATTCAACGTCAAATTTTGCCTCGAACTTTTTATTTAAGTAAAAAAAATAATAAGAACCTACACTCTGCCTATATAAAATAAACAAATACAAACACACTCACAGGACAAGCTAGTTCTGTTATAATTAATACCTTTTCACCGCCATACCGTCCCAAGGCCGATACGTCTTAGAGCATCTTCAGAATTCACGCGGCAAACAACTCCGTGCAAACTTGTATTTATTATTTTCATTTGTTTTAAGTGTTTTGTTATATAGTTTTTATCATTTTTAATATGGAAATGAAATCGAATTGTGTGAGTAAATGTGTTTATTTATTTATATTTTAAGGTATTTTTTTTTATTTTTAAAATGTGGATAATTTGGTGCAACAATGACATAATTGTACTTTTTTAACGTTATGAACGTACGATGAATTAAATATCGATGCGATGAACTATATATGTATATTATTTTTTTATGAAAAGATTTTGGCCGGTCGTGGCGCAGCGGCACGAGGTGTGACTGCAAAACCGACTGGTTCTGGGTTCGATTCCCACTCGAGGAGATGAAATATTTACTTAAATTTATATTTCCATTTCTTCGCTCTGGTGTCGAGGTTAAGCGCGGCGTTGAGTTCTGCCCCTCAACACGCAATGCCTCCAGAATTCGGCAGAAAGTGGGGAACGGAGTGTCTTTTAAGACACTAGGTTCCCTCTGCCTACCCTGCTGTGTGCGGGATACAGCGTGAAGCTAATTTAATTTAATTTTAATTTT